>CAIGRP010113252.1:0-22178 GCA_903798385.1 Fraxinus cuspidata | reverse complement strand
ACCTTCTGCTTCAATACTGTAAAATCTTTCTTATTTATGTTAAAAGCTTGCATTAATATTTGTATTCTTGCTATTTATAAAGATTCGATTATTTTAAACAATTTGATTTGATTTCAGATTATTTAGTAATGGACTAATAATTATATATAAAAGAATGTTTAGAATCTACTTTAATTAAAGATTGATTAATAAAAATAAGAATAATTGGCTTTTTATTAAAAAAACATAAACCAAACTTATTTTTAGGAATATAATACCTTGTTTTTCATCATTAGAATAGAAGAAGGGTATTTATGACATTTTGTAGTGCTTTCCACGTAAGCCTGGTTTTAGTTGGTCAATTAACATGGCTGTATAGCAAGGTCCTCCAGATATTAATAGGAATTATCCACTATCCATAACTGTTTCACCTGTAAAAATGACAGAATACTCATATGGAAGTGGGCTCCATGTGAGTAAAATATTATTATAAAAAATGGGGCCCACCCTCATGTGTATTCTGTCATTTCTATAGATTTTTTTTTTTCATGTAACTGCAGCATCTCTCTTATTAATATTATTCCTACTATTTAGTGGTTGGAATCTATTAGGAGATATTGTGGACCATGATTTGTGTCGAATCTTCTTGTTGGATACTGGATAGTAGTTATCAGTGTGAACTGTATATTGTTGTTTTTTTTTTTTTTAAACAGTTCAAATTGACTATTGTAATCCATTTAAAAGCGGTATATTCCATGAAGAAAGCAAAATAGGAGGTTCTTTTGTCATGTTGATCTCTATCTCGATCAATGTCATTGTAACATACCTTTTTTGAAACAGTCAACAACTTCGTGCTTCTATAATACAACGATCATTCCTCACTTCTTTCTATCATCCGAAATCATGCGCACTCAATTTGTTCCGAAGAAAGAATCGAGCTCCAAAATTATGGGAAAAAAGTCAGGAAACAAAATTTTCTCCAGATTTTTTTTCATAAAGTAACATAACTGATCTCCTATACATAACGAGTAGGAGATATGTGGCCCACCAAAGATGTGGCAACAAGTGGTGTTGCCACATCATCAACATTTTAGGAACCAAAAAGAATATACCAAAACTGTGCAGCAATACATCAATATGGATTTGCATCCAAAATTGGTGCCCTCGCTCAAAAGTGAGGTCCATCTCAAGGTTACAAATACACGACACTACCGTATAATTGCTTGACCTCTAACGTCTATTTACAACATCTAAGCAAAACTTTGGCCGCTTTCACTACTGAATTCCTTTATCAAGAGTAATGAAATTAGACAAATATGGAAGTGACACCGGGGAAATCGAAAAAAAAAAAATGGCATCTGTAAGTCAAGACCACACATGTCCATTATCTATCTTCTTCTGTTTCTTCTTTTTTCTCCTTTCTTCTTTTGGTTCCATCCTTGCTTCGGCGCGTTTTGAATACTTTGAGCGTATCTCTAACACTTTAGTTTTTGCATCTCGAAATAGTGCATCTGACTTTGCAGCCATCAATTGCTGGTTCGATATGCAAATGAGTTTTAGATATTTCCAAATGCGGAGAAAATCAATATTATGTTTTAACAGATTCATAAATGAACTACCTACCTTAAGATGATCCATTGCCGCCAAGTTGAAACCAAGAGTATCTTTGCATTCCTGTGACAATGCAAACATTAATTTACAAGGCAAAGCAGTGCTGAAATACAGAATTGGGATTCTAAGACGTGTGCATTGAATTTCGCCAGCTACAATTTCCAGGCAAGTAAAGCAGGTACAAATCATTACCCAGATTCAGGATAATAAATATTATGTAATAGTAAGCATAAAATTCAGATGGAGCACTCATAACATCAGAAGACAAATATGAAAATGTCCTTGTTAAACTCAAATTTTATCTTACAAGTTCTCTTTTTAACTTAGCTTCAGAATGCAGAAGCTGTTAAATTTGCTTTTAGTTACTAGTTATAACTTTCTAAATTGACTTTCATCGAATAAGCCTTTTCCAAACAGAACACAAAAAACTTTCAGAATTAGTAATGACCAAAAAATTATCTATCTTAGAACATACTTATTTACTTGTAAGAAAATTCTTTAAGCTTAATCGAATATGAACATAATCCTAAAATTACCTTAACTCTTGCATGAAGAACGTCTTTGAGTAAAGTTAAGACAGGTCTGGCAGCCACGGTAGAAACAAGCTGGTTGTGATGGATCTGCAATAGCACTGTGGCAACTCGGCAGACAAGCTCAACCTGCCACAACAGCAAAAAACAGTTGTAAATAATAACAAGATTACGAGTGCAGCCATACCATTTTGATAGAGAACACCATCTTTATGATCAGATAATACACAAGCAGAATGATATCGAAATTTCCAACTTTCAGGGAAACCAGTGACGATGAGAATATCAATAACTTCAAAATGGTCAAGCAGTTGAGGACCTACCAGCTAAACCTAAAATCACAAGATCAATGCAGTCACCATATATTTAAGAAAATGCATGTAATGAACGTGTTACTGTGGATCATATTGTTGGAAGTTTTCAACATTTTCCCAATTTCGGCATGATCAATATATCCGTACTTGTGTCTTGCGTCAATATCAATGCTTCCTAGATGTTAGAACTTGACCAAGTCTTCCTGTTAGGTAATGTTCTAGGGATCATACCTTTCCGAGTGATTTAATCATTTTTTCTTTGGATTCTCTGCATGTGAAGGTGTATGCATACCTACAACATTTTCTCTTTCTTACCACCCTTTTATTATTCTGAAGGTCAGAACCATAACCCCATCCCGAAGTTCTTTTGCTATTTTACAAACAAGCAGGACTCCGCCAAATGCCCCAGCCCCTCTAAAAACAAAAATCTCAGGTCATCCCCCCGCCCAAAAAAATAAAACGAAATGGATTACATAACGAAGTGGATGAATGAAAGCTACAGCAAAAAATAAAATGGGCCAACAGAAGTACAACAAAATCACAGGCTGGCCAATTGCCATTGTGAAGAAAATTATATTGCACGACAGATACTGGATGAAGGAAAGCTACAGCTAAAAATTAAATGGGCCAACAAAAGTACAACAAAATCACAGGCTTGCCAATTGCCATTGTGAAGAGAACGTATATTGCACAACAGACAAACATTGAACTGGTCAAAACCATGGTGCCATTAACATTAACCACTTGGACTGAAAAATTAAAATACATGGCAGATAGATCTTCATTCAGTTTGCGCAAAGCAATTCAAGCTGTGCTGCATGTCCACGTGATACAATATGATTCTACTCCATGTCATTAAAGCACTGACCTTATCGGGTAAAGAAGCCCAATGTTTCAAATAAGACAAGATCTTTAAAGCATCTGAGAATGGTAGAGCCTGCAAGAAAGTCAAATAGAAATTATTTTACCTTTTTCCAAATGTGAAAACAGAATAGTTAACCACGAAAATAGTTGACAAGGTCAACAAAAAGACAGAAACCGGATCATATTCAGAGCAGGGTTTGTAGCCACAACAAGTTCATTTTATTTTTGACTGTAGTTCATTAGATTGAGACTTGATATCTAAACTATTAGTTCTACTGATGAAAACAGAAAAGGAACAAAGAAGCACACAGCAAGCAATAAGGAATAATATGAGAATGAAAATCTAAAGCCATATCTCTGCATTCCCATTCCACTTTAAATCTATACCAGGGGCCACATCGTGGAAAGCTGGGGCAAGTTATTACTGTGTATGTAATTGTGTTTCCAGAATATCAAATGGATTAATAATTCAACAGTTCTATTTTCAACCCAAAAATAAATGCAACAACTTTGCTTAGGTTATCCCAATCAATTAACGTAACTGCTTTTCACTTTGTCAAAATTCACCAAAATATTTATGGAGCTGAAGCAAACTTGCAATCATGTGTGTCAATCCTAACTGACTGCAGCAGCACATAATCGATCGATATAACAATGATAAAAAAATTCATAATGCCAGAGAAAACAATGATCAAATTGACAGATGTTAAAATCTCGTGGTGCAAGGGATATATGGGTACTTCATAGTAGTTCAGTGTTTTCAAACTAATAGAAGCAGAGGTACAAATTATGGATAGAAATTTCAGGTACAAACATATCCAATGTATAATAGAGATAGCCCCTGTTTTGTGGCCTTTAAATTAATTTAGTTTCCTTTAATTTATTTCTCATACTCCTTTTCAACCACACATTCACAGAATAAAATATTCTACACATAAACCCAAAATTTTTCCATACTTTTTAACCACATATTCTCCAAAAAATACTATTCAAAACAAGGTATTAATTCAATCCACCACAATAAGAAATTATCCATAAACCCAACACACAGGATAGATGACTTCAATGCATGACTATGTCACCACACTTACTAGCAAGGTATGCTCCAAATCATTAGTGTGAATGTTAGAAACTGCACGCAGAACATAATCAGGAGGAGAAAGTCCAAGCATAAGAATATTTGGCCTGAAATCAGCAACTTTTCCTTTCGATTTTTCCTCCTGAAAAATCACAAAATTTGTTGAAACTAAACTTGAAGTATAGTATTGGATTTGACAAATATCATTAATCAAGTCACTAGACTCACTACACAAGTTAGATTCCCCTTCCCCTTGGCAAGGGGGCTCAAGAATGAAGAGGAAACAAAAGTGTGAGACTTTGATACTAATCTTCTATGTCAGAATACAAAATGTGGCACATAGTGAATAAAATGGCAAGACTCTGCATACCTCATATTCAGCAATACGCTTCAGTTCTTCTTCTGCCATGTCTAATGCTTCAACGATTGAGTCAGTTGCATCAACAGTTTCACGAGTTTTCTTCCCAGCTAATGCCACAGCTCCTTCTTCTGGAATTTCTTCCTTTGGCACATACCTATTCTCCAATGCATTGCCAATGTCAGCTTCAAACATCTCTTCCAACCTTTTCTCTTTCTCTTCCTGCAAATAAAATCCCAATTACGGTTTTAGTGGTACAATTAGGCCCTGTTTGAGCCCCATTTATTGGGGAAAATAGGTTTTACAATAGTTTTTTTTTTTTTTTTTGGAAAATGTGTGGTTAAAAAGTTGGGAAAAACTTTGATTTTACATGCAAACTTATTTTATGGGAGAATGTGTGGTTAAAAATGAGTTTTGGAAAAAATGGAGCTCAAACATAGGCTTAATGACAGGCCCCAACTGAAGTGAGGAACAATAAGGCGAAATACTGTAACGCATTTGCTTAGCACCGCAGCTTTAGCACAATGGAGAACTTAAAAAGCAGTACCTCAATAAAGAAAGGCTCTTCTGTACGATCCCAACGGCGAATGGATCTATCATGAGATCCTGTTACAAGAAAATCCCCACGGTTGCTAACTGCAAGACACCAGACCTCGGAGTGATGACCTTCAAGAGTTAAAAGCAATTCAAACTTGTCGGCATCCCAGTATTTTACAAGGCGGTCTTTCCCCACACTAAACATGTAATGGGTATTGCGTACAAACTTTACTGCCATGACACTGTATATAAAACATGTCAGAGCTGCTTTATATAAAAATTGAAACTTGTGTTGAGGCGGGGAGGAGGGAGGTGCAAAGACAAAGTATAATTATTGGTAAGGTGTTGAAGCACCTATCGGCATGAGCAAAAAGGGACTTGTGGCAATCACCAAAATCTAGACCCCAAATCTTTAAATTTTTGTCTGCGGAACCAGTAACAATTAAATCCCCATCAGATGATATGTCCATACATAACACAGGCAGCTTGTGGCCATACAAGGAGAGGAAAAATTTGAGTGAATCCATGAAGAACACCTGTTAGTGACAATATGCAGGATAGTAAATGACAAAATTACAAAAAAGTTTCATCATCAAATACATTTCAGACTTCAAAAGTAAACTTGCGACCAAGCAATGAAGAATCATCACCGACTTATTTTGAAGATTCCAGATTTTGTTAACTTCTTATATTATCTAGAAATTTCCTTAATCCATAAGCAATTGTTGCGAGAAGAATCTGGAGAATTTTAGGATACAGCCGCCGCCATTCTAGGGCCTTCCAAGAGGATACCTTATAATCAATTCATTAGATTATCTAGAATTTTGTTGAACTTTCTCCCACCGACATAGTCTAGTATAAATATGGTTTAGTTGTGTGTATTGTGTGTCTGAGAAAGAGTGCATAGAAAAAGAAAGAGTGAGAATTGAGTGAAGAGAGAGTTAGTGGAGTTAGTGAGTGGGAAGTGCAGTAAGTTGGTAAAATAATTAGTAAGGTGTCCTAGTGTCTTTGATTAGTGTCAATATTAAATTGTAAAATTGTCTGTTTCATTATAAAAATATAATATAATTTCTTTGTGAATTCAAATTCAATAATTTGGTATCAGAGCAAGACGGTCGGAGACGGATTTTTGAGCTTCGGGTGTTTGTGCACAAAAGGAGATTGTGAAGCTTTTGTAAAGCTTGCTTGATTACGAGGAGGTAAATCAAGTCACGATGGACAACCTACAAGTGGTAGGTGCAGTAAAGAAATTCAATAATCAGAACTATACCACATGGCAAACTTGCATGAAGTCGTATCTCAAATGGCAAGACTTGTGGGAAGTATTTGGTGGAAGTAACATGATGCCACCAAAAGAGGCCGGAGCTCTGAAGAAATTGAGAATTAAAGCGGGTAAGGCCGTGTTCATTACAAAGACAACAATTGAGGAGAAATTGTTGGAGCATATAAGAGACAAGACTACACCAAAGGAAGCATGGGACACTCTAGCCACTCTATTTTCAAGGAAAAATGACTTGAGGTTGCAATTGCTGGAAAATGAGCTACTCTCGATCACTCAAGGAGAACAAACGGTAAGTCAATATTTTAATGAAGTTAAATCTCTTTGTCGTGAAATTTCATAATTTGATTCTTCAAGTAAGATTTCGGAGTCTAGAATGAGAAGAATAATTATACATGGTCTGAGACCCGAATTTAGAGGATTCATTGCTTCCATACAAGATTGGCCAGAGCAACCTTCATTGATTAATCTCAAAAATTTGTTGGCCGACCAAGAAGCGTTAACTAAACAAATGTTAGGGTCTCAATAAAGAAAGGAGAGGAAGAAGCATTATTTAGTTATAAAAGAAAATGTCGATACCATCAACAAAATAATAAGGAATTAAAAGAAAATAAACATGAAGAACGTTCTATGACAAAGGGAGCCGAACAAAATCGCGACAAGAGGGGTCAACTGTTTTAAGGGATTTCAACGAACTAATGGCTCATGTTTTGTATATGGCAAACGAGGTCATTATGCTACAGATTGTTGGTTTAAAAAGGAGCCAACCAGTAGAACGGAATATAACAACCTCCAACAAGGAAGAAAATTACAATAGTGAAGAAGAATGGGATCCTAAAGTATCCGTAGCAACAATTGAGCAAGCTTGAGAAAACAAAATAAATTCAAGTTTAAAGGATGAATTAGCGTTAGTTGTGGTCCTTCCTAAACAATTGGATTGCGAAAATGATTGGATCGATGACTCAGGAGAGGATATCGTGGTTAACGAAGAGTCTTCTTAGAGGACTCCGCAAATGGCGGAACTACCAAAGTCGGAAGAAATGTTTGAAGAAGCATATTATTAGCAGACACCGCAGAGGGTGGAGTTGCTAGATTCAAAAGAAATGGAAGACAATTTGCAAGAGGAGATCACGAAAGCACAACAAAGAGCTAAGGGATCTAAAGATTTACAAGTATCAAATGTTAAAGTAGATATTACAAGAGCGATACAGATTCCTGAGCAAAATGTTATGGACCAGGAAACATTAGTGGAGGATCAACAGAGACTACAAGAAGAGATTGATGTACGTCAAAGTTCATAATCACAAATAAGAAAGTTGAGTACACATGAGAAATCAAAAATCAAGAATACTAACCTAAAAATACGAAGAGAAAAGTATGAAAGAGCTTACATATTCAAAGGAGCGGATGCATTGAATGAAGAACCGAGCATTTCAAAATTCGCCGAGGCAAAATTGGACATGACGAAAAAGAAAAGAATTAAAATGAAAAGTCGGTGTTGAAGGAGAGAATTAAAGAATCATCACCGACTTATTTTGAAGATTCCAGATTTTGCTAACTTCTTATATTATCTAGAAATTTCATTAATCCATAAGCAATTGTTGCAAGAAGAATCTGGAGAATTTTGGGATGCAGCCACTGCCATTCTAGGGCCTTCCAGTAGGGTTGGCAACGGGGCGGGTTCGTGGCGGGGATGCCCCGCCACCGCACCCCGCCTAAGGCAGGGCGGGGCACGGCGCGGGTTCGCCCCGTTTCCCTCCCCGTTTAAGATTTTTTTTTTTTTCAGTTTTTTTTTCTTTACTTTTTTTTAACAATTAAATAATTTTTTTTTTTTTTAAATACTTCACGGGGCGGGTTCGGGGCGGGGCTCAACCCGTTCGGGGCGGGTTTTTTTGCCCTATTCAGGGCGGGGCTTTTTGCCAACACTACTTCCAAGAGGATACCTTATAACCAATTCATTAGATTATCTAGAATTTTGTTGAACTTTCTCCCACCGACATAGTCTAGTATAAATATAGTTTAGTTTTGTGTATTGTGTGTCTAAGAAAGAGTGCAGAGAAAAATATAATATAATTTCTTTGTGAATTCAAATTCATCAAGCAATGTTTCAAAACCCAAAATTTATGGCTCACCTGATGCAATAAACATGAGGCAAAGGCTTACGAGTGCAAAAAATAAAAAAGAAAAAGCAAAGTACCAATTAATGCTTCAAGCCAACAAACTTATCCATTCAAATGCAAATTACTTGAATAATTGTTAACCAAAAGTAAACATAACATTTAAAGAGGCATAAGTTAATCAACCAATTAGCAAATTTCTGCTAGTTAGCTTCTCCATTCAAATACAAATGACTCGAATATCTATTAACCCATAGTACAAATAATCTATTATGCTCGAACTCAGGTACGGGTATGTATCTAAGCGTCAGATATTTTATTTTCTAAAATGTAGAATACATGGACATGACTAAAAAGAGTCCAAATTTCGGACATGGGTATACGAGTACATCTTTCAAACTTCAATTTTTTTACTAATCCAAGATGTCATATTGAATATAATCAATTCTTTACAAAAAAAAATGAGTATTGAATAAGGGATTAAGACGAATAAAATAGAATTTTGAGATTTAGGTTTCAAATATGGGAATTTAATTACTAAATGTAATAAAAATAGAAAATGAGGGACTTATTTGCAATTTGGACTTAGTGGAGCACAAACCCATTTTCATTTTATATAAACAAAACCCTAAACCACCAATATAGTGAGGGAAAGGACAAAAAAAAGAAGAAAAGAGAAAAGAAGGATGAAGAAGAAGAAGGGAGAAACCTAGCACTGCCGCCTTTCTCCACTCCCTAGGCAACGGCGCTAGGTTTACAAAGAGCAGAAATGGGAAAGAAGAAAAAGAAAATAAACGGCGCCGTGCGCAATTGAAATTTGGAGGATTTGACGCATATCCCATACCCATACCCGTGTCGACACGGGTACTTCGGCCATTTCAAAGAGTCCGAGCATCAGAACAAATAATAACTGAAGGAGGCCTAGGTCAATTAGCTAATTTACATGCCTCAAGTTAACGAATAGATTATAAACCATTGTGCCATATGATTTTTGAAGTTGTGCTGGACTGCCCAACCATTGCTTACATTCCTCTAGACATTGACTTTCATTTTGCATCTCTCACTGACATGAAAATTTTTATCACTCCACTATATATTGAGATGTCAAATCAGATCTAGGTATAAGTCAATGCATAATACTCTTATCATTTTGTAATGAAAGAATATTTATATCATTTCCTAATATTATTTCAACTGCAAAGCAGAAGAAACTTGAATTGAATATGATAAATTTTTTTATAACCGTGGATGTCTGGACCAGCTTGCGCGCACCTCGACTAATCCCACGGGCCCTGAAGTTTACGACCGGATACTCACCTCGGTGGCCCTGAGGAGACTCGAATGGTGACCATTGGGAAGCAAACCCCCAAAGTTTAACCAATTGAGCAACCCCTCAAGGTTGAATTGAATATGATATTGATATTCAATAACTAAAGCAACATAAAGAACATGTGAAAATAACAAGAATAAAAGTGTCCGCCCGACCTTCACTGTATGGTCTAAAAGAGCAACAGCAATATATTTACCCTCTGGGCTGACAGCTACCACCAAAACATCATCATTCATTCTCAAATTCCTCACTGGAGCCACCGCTAAATGCTTAGAATCCTGTCAACCACACAAAATTAATACTTCAATAGTGGTATACCATTTAGCAATAGCAATAGTATAACAATGTATTAGAATGGAAACCAAGTGATAGGTCCAGCAGTATAGTACAATAAACAATCAGAAGTTATTCAATCAAAGAGAAGCATCAACCCAACAAAAATGAAGGAAAAAGCAGAAGGGTCTAAAGAACGCACTTGACCGGGCTTTTGAGCGGTTTGATACTCCCAAAACTTGATATCACGATCTGTACTCCCGGTGACAAATCCATCAGCAGTTGCAGCAATAGACTGAACAGAGCCACCATGAGCTTCAACTACTTCCATACAAGTACCATTTCGAACGTCAATAATTTCTAGTGTACCACCTTTTGTACCAACAACCGCATACTTGTTACCCGGTACAAATAGACCACACAGTCCATATTCTGAATCAATAGTTCTGAGGCAAGAACCGGTACTGGGATTCCATATTTTAACTGTACTGTGACTTGTTGACATCAAAAGAGTATTATCTGAGCTAAGTGTGACACTTCTCACATCAGAACGATGTCCCTGGAGCTCAACGGCACTTAATTTTGTGGTTGAAGTACTATCGATTGAATAAATTTCCAATAAATTATTGTTCAGAGACAATGCTAAGGTAGCCAAAGAGCTTCTCGAAGTGATTGGAGAAAAAGAAATGGAACATATCTTCTTGCTGGCTCGAAGAGTCTGCAGCAGCTTAAATATATCAGGGACAGTAACAGTGATATCATTACCAACTTCATCTTCAATAGTTCCATTTTCAGCAGTCTCACCTGCCCCTTTAGAAGCTTTCTTCTCCTCCTTTCTATTAACTCTTCTTTTTGCTTTACGTCTAGATTCAGACTCGTCTAATACACGAAATATCTCCACTATTTTCCCTGCAACTTGACAGGCCAGCAGATTTCCAGACTCATTGAACCTAACTGTAGCAACTCTATCCTTGATCTGCCGCAGAATTTCACCATAATGCTTCAAAACTTCCCATTTGTTCTGAGCAGATGTTTTTCTGTTATCCGCATCAGATTCAGTTTTATCCAGTAGACTTTTTCCATCGGCCAAATCATGCTTTATCATGTAAAATCGGAGTTCAGGGTCCGCCGACCCAGAGACCAGATATTTTTCATCTGGGTCAACATCAATGGACCAAATTTCACTGTGATGGCCACTTACAATTTGCATGCAATGCTGTGTTTCAAGGTCCCAGACCCTTAAAAATTTGTCTTTGGATGAACTAACCAGTTTTTTACCAAAATCCAAGAAAACAAGGTCAGTAACCTGCAATATGCAAGTAAAAAGACGGAACAACATAATTCAGCTCCCAAATCATGGTAAAAGAAACACAATAGTGCAGCTTTCAAATCACAAAGAGAAAATATAAAATGAGTAAAAGCTCATAAGAAAACCTGGTCACGGTGCCCACGAAGGCGGAAGAGTCCAGCCTCACCAACTACATCCCATAAAATAATGTCATTGTCTTTGCTACCAGAAGCAAGCAAAGATCCAAGCTTGTTGTACCGGATGATTGTTACAGCGCCTTTATGTCCATTCAAAGTAGTTTCACATGTTCCTTTCTCACTATCCCATATTCTTACACTACCATCAGCATAGCCACAAGCTATCTGCAAAACCAATTCCAATTTATTACTTCATTATACTCCAACATATAAATTTAAATCGAACTTTTACCTCAACCGTCATTTTTGGGTTAAATCAATTTTTTTCTGAACTATCATCTATAGTGAACCCAACAATATGAATATCAAAATATGGTTCAGCCAACAAACTGGGAAATACAAAAATATACACCCGCTTAACGTTCTAACCTGACATATGACATCTATGATCCATCTAAAATTTCCTCTATGATTAAAGCAGGGAATGAAAGAGAGTAAAATGAAAATATTGGGCAAAAAACTGCATCACAGCTAGACATCTTCTAGAATAAAAAACCATGAGAAGCAAAACAAAATAATACTTAATAACATTAAGAGAGGACAAAAAGTAAAAGGTTATTTTAAAGTACATAATTTTGGGCGAAAAATCAATTAATGACTCAATGAAAAATCTATCTCAGTCCAAAAGCAATATTTCATCAAAACCCCATTTGACATTGTAACTAAGAATTAAACTGCTTTGTTGTCCCGTGGCGCTTCATAGCTATAAATAAATACCATGCACAGGTTCGTATTTTTCCAATTTTATTTATATAAGTATGTATGAACCCATAATACTCATATCTATGTATTGTGCGAAATTAAATTGGAGAAAGTTCTTCTGAATTGAGAAATTACAAACATATACAAGCTATTTACAGCTGTGAAGAAGGTGCCGACAGCATGCTTTTACATAATTAAAAATGAAAATTTATTTTTACTCATTAAAGCATAAAAATACGGAGCCGTAGTTATGAGCCTGAGCCTCCCATACAGACGCACTAAAGAAAGAAAAGAGGCGAAAGAGATTATACGAGAGACGAGGGAGACGAGGCAATGGAAGTGACGGCGAGTGAGGGGCCATGCGAGGAGGAAGGCGATGGAACTAGAGTTTTTGTACAAATGCCCTGGCGAACGTGCCACACGCCTAGCTTCTCAAGCGCCGCCGCCAACAGGAGTTTTCCGGAGCTGTCGTAGGTTATGTTGGAGTCCCCCGACGCTATAACTCCGAACGAGACCGCCGACTCGTATCGAAGATATGACTTCACCATTTTTAGATCCTTTTAAGTCTCGATTTCGTGCAGATAGAAGAGAAGTAGCGGAGGAGGAGGTGGTGGTGGTGGAGAATTTAACTCGAAACTTGAGGATTTGAGGGAGAGGTAAAGCCGTTTGGGATTTAGGGTTTTGTCTCTCTTAGACCATGCCCCGTTCCATGTTAACAAAAATTCTTTTTTTTTTTTTTTAAATTTAATTTTCAACCGCATGTTTTTCAATAAAATAACATTACACATAATCTAAAAACTTTTTCATCATTTTTAATCATATATTCTCCTAAAATTACTATTTAAAAATACATTTTTTTTCTATAAAATGGGGCTCAAACAAGGACCATGTTAGTTGTACCGTACTCCGCAACTCTTCCTATAAAACTCTTTTCAACAAACAATAATAATAATAATAAATATTTAAAAAATAAATAATAATAATTTAGTTGAAGCTTAGCCAGAGATGATATTCGTTTTTCTTTTTGTTCTTCCAATTAAAATAATGATTTGAGCATTTTCTAAATATTTGTTATGCTAAAATATTGAATAGAATTAATCATAAATTAAACTTATACATATATGATGCTATTCATATTCTGTCTAAATTATTATTATTCATCTGATAGAAAGGCTGGAGAAATTGGGGAACCTAAAAATTAATCATGCTTAACAAAAACAAGGTAGACAAGCCAATTGTTTATACTGTAGTTTCCACATAGATGGTACTTTATTAAACTAGTCAGAGTTGAACGTATGTTATTCCAAAATATTTTATAAATGTTGTAAAAGTAATGTTAGATACCAATTTGTTGGGAGGATTTGAATAATCTCAAACGAACTAAAGAAAATAAAATTTAGGATAAAAATTTTAAAGAATGAAATTGTACTCTCAAAACTCAACTTCTATTATTCAAAATTTTTGTGATGATGAAATATTACAAATGAACAATATTTTTATATTACATTTGGTACATAAGAATTAATTGTTAAAAAAATGAATTTAAACATCCGTCGAAATTTCTAGATATATGAATAGAAATAAATTTATTTGTAATAACTCTAAATTCATGTAGATCAAGATTCATCAAATCAAAATTTATTAAGTCTGGATTAATTTGAATGTTAATTAATTGAGAATTAATAACATAAAATTCATATATGAGAAAGATTTTGTAGTATTTATTACATACTGAATAACGAAAAAGGTATTATTGGAATAATTGAATCGTAGTAGAATTAAAGTCCAAAAATACCACTATATTAAAGATGTCCAATTTCAATTGATGTTGCCAGTTTAGCACGGTATTAATGATAAAAGGAGTCACGGGGCGGGCAAGTTAACCACAAAGCCATCCAAATCTGATCGATCTGACTTGTTTTAGACAAGTTGGCCATTCGATTCAATTAGTTCAACATTTGGAAGATTCAGGTTAGGTCGGGACGGGTCGGGTCGTGTCGGGTCGGGTCGATTACCCTATTGAACCAACCTCAAATATCATCATTAGCCACCTCATCGAATCTGTTGGAACTTGGAAGATAATCCAGCTTCACTTGTCCAAAGCTAATTCAAGAAAGAAACGGGCAAATCACCTATGCTCTTTGTCTCACTAAAGCAATCGTCGTTAGACACTTTGCTCTATGTCTCATATCCCTCGTCGCACACTTCATCTCTTAAAGTAATTTTGCTTGTGTATTCACTTCATACATATTGCGACAACCCCTCTCTTCAAAATCTCAAAACTTTTCGTTTAATTTGACAAGTATTGTGACCTCTCTTAATGCTCCTTCCCAGGTACAACCATTATCACCCTCGAAGACTGCCTTAATCCAAGTTTTGTCTCCTGCCACTTGACCCCTAATTTATCATTTACAATCACGTTAGGTAAAATTTCTGTTCTCCATTAAAATTTTGTTGACCCTTTTTTTTTCCCTTTATCTGCTTTGTTTTATTTTGATATTATACGTTTCCTTTCTTATGGTTAATATATGTTTGATGTTTTAATTCATTTGTGCCGCTGCTTAAGGTGTTCCAATCACCTATCCCTTTTTGGTGAGAATTAAAATAAGATTTTTAGCAATTTTTTATAAAAGTTGATAAAATGTGTAGTTAAAAAGTTATAGACCCCATAAAATTTGTGGTTAAAATTAATTATTGACATTAACTTAAATTAAAATCTAAATTTTAATCCCTACCAAAAGAGGGAGTAGCTCCTTAGATATTCCCTTGATTTGATGTTTTTATATAAATTGTTGTGTTTGCATTGCTTTTGTATATTTTTTTATTATTTCATAATGCTTAGTGTTTAATATTTTTTCAATTGTGGCACCCATGTTAAGGCTTTCATGACTGTTAATGAATAATGATATGCATATCGAAAATGAATTATAATCCATCAATAGAATTTCAACAACAAAATTATTAGATAATATGTCACATGCGGGATGACTTTAAGGAAATCGACCCTTTACAATTTATGTTAGGGAAGAATACATAACTACTATACTATAAAAACACATTTCACAATCAACAAACTCCCTAAAAACTTTCATGGATCAAGTGGTAAATCAAAAATATTAAATATAAATTATAATATAATAAACACTAAATTTGGATTAAAATATACCGATCTCTTACAAATCAATTATATACCTTATTTAAAAGATATTTCTCACTCTCGTCACACAATCAAACATGATTTTCTCTCTACACAACGAGCTCCTTGAAAACTCTCCAAAATTACGAAAATTTCACTGTCATCCCTCGATTTCGAGTTACAATCAATCAATAAAATTACAATCCCGTTGACATGCTTCTGACTCTAGAGAAGTTGAAGCTCAGAATTGGATTTTCCCAAAGCAAAAATTGAAGTTTTGTGTTCGTGAGAACTCTCCAAAATCACAAAATTTCACCGTTAATCTTTGATTTCGAGCTACAATCAATAATCAAAGTCACAATCTCGTCAACATGCACTTGATTTTCATTGTTCTTGAGAAATTGAAGCTCGGCTATGGAAGAATTGGATTTTCCTGAAGCAAAAATTGAAGTTCTATATTCTAATTTCGAAGGTAAGCTTATAATAATTTAGGGTGTGTTTGAGCCACATTATTTTAGAAGAATGTATTCTGAAATAGTAGATTGATGGAGAATGTGTGGTTGAAAAATAAGTAAAAGTTATTGATGTGATGGAAGATATTATTTTATTGAAGAATGTGTGGTTGAAAATAAATAGAAAAATGAGAATGAGAATTTTAATGTGTACCAAACAGGTGCTTAATATAAGCTTATGATTTCGAAGACATTGATGTTTTCGAACCTAATGAAATATTTTTCTAACCGTGATCAAAGATTTCTCACTGTTAAAAATAAGCTACATTTTGCCCAATGTGTGACATGTGTTTTCTCGTTAACCATTGATAGTATGCAATTTTTATTTTCAGTTTATAGTTATGGACATGTTGATCTATGACTATCTATGACTGTTTATGTGATTTATTCACAATGATACATGTTTCTGTTAGGCGTAACTAGTTGTAACTATTGAATTGAATAGTTTGTAACATATATGTTAAATGTCTAGAGAAATAGTGGAGGGAAATGTTTTTCGCAAGAAGGAAATATTGAAAATAAGTTTGGTCTTCTATGCCATACAAAACAAGTTTAAATGTAAGGTGTTGAGATCGGACAAAAAGGAGTACGAGATGAAGTGTTCGCATAACAATTGCAAGTGGATATTTAGATTCACACGTGGGAGAAACGAAAATGTTTAAAATTGGGAAAATATGTAATGGTTACACATGCTCGATGGACATTGTTTTAGGATCTCATCGACAAGCAGCTAGCTCAATTGTGTCAAATTGCATCAGGTACAAATACAATTTTTCACGTACAATATACACTCATAATGATATCTCGAATGACATTTTACATAAATATGGAGTATTGGTGAATTACGTGAAGGCATGGAGGTTACATGAAGAGACACTAAAATTGATTAGAGATTATCTAACGACATCATTTTAGTTGCTACTTTCGTATTTCTTTATGTTAGAACGGATGAACATGGGGACAGTCACAAGAATAGAAAGAGATCATTTGGATAGATTTAAATATTGTTTTATGGCTTTGGGTGCATCGATCGCTGGTTGGAAATATTGTAGGTCAGTCATTGTAGTTGATGACACATATTTAAATGGCCACTATGTGGGTACATTCTTCCAGACTTCTACTCAAGATGCAAACAATATCTTCATACTAGCTTTTGGGATTGGGGACAATGAAAATATTAAGCCATTGAGATGGTTTCGTGAGATCTTGTATAGTATCAAACAGACACAATGGCATAAGAAATGTCATTGAATTCATATATCCAGAGGTAATACATGGGATTTGTTCATACTATTTGCATAAAAACTTGAAGACACATTACGCAAAATCAGGTCACAACGTCACACATGCATTCAATGCTGCTATACGAACATATATAGTGGATGAATTTAAATACCAAATGTAGTAATTGGACTCAGTAAATGAAGAGATCGGAGTATATCTGATATGTGACTATCTGTAACTTTATATTGTGACTTGTTCTGTGACATTATTTAATGTCGTGACTATATACGACTATTCGTGACCATGCATGTTTAATGTATGAACTATATTTCATTTATTGTTACATGTTGTTACAGTATTTTATTATAATATAGATGAAACTAAATTTATTTTGTATTTGGAAGTTGGATAAGAAAGATGGTCCGATTGCACATGCCAACAAATCGATATTATACTATGATGTCGAACATTGTAAATTTGTAAATGCAATCACAAAGGCTGTAAAAAATTACCTTATTGAAGCGCTTCTTGAATCATTACGACAAACAATCCAATCTTGATTTTACAAGAATAGGTACAACGCACATGGCATTTTCACAAAGCTTGCAACCAAGTACGTAAGGATGCTGAGGGAAATGAGTCATTATGTGCGAAATCTAAAGGTAAATACAATACTAAATATGTAGATTATGATGGTCACATTTATAATTGTATCCCTCTTAAATTCAAAATAATAACTGATTTATTTAATTTTAGGTTTTTCCTGCACGTCACACTTTGTTTGAAGTGTGGGATAAATCTTCATCGTACATGATTGATGTAACTCAACACATATACAAGAATGTTTCAGGTAGATCAACTTTCGTGTCCACACACACTAGCAGTGTTTGCAACATTGAAACTTGATGCATATGATTTCTACTCGAATTGTTACACGACGAATGCATATGTGAATACCTACAAAGAGACAGTTATGCTTGTAGGTAATATAGTTGAGTTGAGTTTGCTGAAGGATGTGAACAATATGACTGTGCTTGTCCCCAAATCAAAAAAGAAGTTATGCCTAGCCTACTGAGATGAGGAAGAAGTCAGTGCGTAAGAGATCGCAAGTTGTGAAATGTGGAAGATACAGTGAAACTAGTTAAAATCGTAGGACATGAAAGGACCCGGTGCACTTAACCATAAACCGCAAAAATTGAAGGTAAAGATGCAACCAAACCATTTGAAATAGCATATCATAATTTGTTAAACATGACGATATTCTTTGTGGTTTCAAATTATTTCATTGTTGATTCATCACCTGTGTATTTTTGGATTATAGTTTTTCAACTTTTATTACAATGATTTATACTGATGTTGTGAAAATAGTAAATTCATTCAATCACTTTACCATTTATAAGTTGTAAAACAAGATATTGATTGTGACATATATGAAGGTTTATATTCTGATGTATATGAATATATTTAGTTTATCATCTCATATTTTTTGTAGGTTCTGTTTGGCTGTGGATTTAGTTATATACTACTACTTTGTTTCTGTTTTTTTTTACCACATGTGACCGTTTTTGTATATTGTGACCTTATGTGACCTGTTAATATCAATGAATTAAGAATACAAGTTACATGTTAACAAACAAACCGAATCTGCTGGTGAAAATTTTGAAGATAGTTTAAGTTATGTTTATACACTCTCTTACTATTACCTATTTTAGTAAGCTGTATTTTGCTATTAACAATGAGTTATGTAAATATTAAAACCTTCAGGGTAATTTATAAGGCACTATAGTTTGTGACTAATTGTGATTTTTGTGGCCTGTGTATTTTAATATGAATAGTGACTATGTCTAAATGTGACCAGTTGTGACCTTATCTTAATTGTCAGAGCATGTTCACACATGTACAACATATATTTTGTTTACCAACAAACATAAAGTACTATGATGAATATAAACTCTAAATACCAATATTCATCCACTATACAATTGAGTTGAAAATATCGACTAACAATTAATGTCAAATTCAATACAAAAAATCCACCAGAAAAATCATCATTAGTTAAGTGTATTTTCCAATATACACCAACCTAATCTACCACAAAATCAATTCAGTCGGCCTTTTGGTCATTCATGTGATATTGTTTTGCCTCTTCCACCATGCCTTAGTTTTTATTCTTGGTGAGTAAGCTGCAAGTTCCATCCTGGCTTTCCCAACATCAAAAGATATTGACATCTTAATAATATCATTGTATAACAAAAACTATGCATACTTGATCACAAAAACACCACAATCATGCCTACAATATTTACATATAATAGTTATAAATAACTACAAAAAAATGAAGAAACTGTTAATGTTGTGAAATGAAGACAACCAGTCTTACCCATTTTGTTGATGAGGTAAATCAGACACAATGTTTACATTCAGCTCCTTGGACTATTTATCTCCACTATCACTGGTTTCCATCCACAAACCAACCAATTTTAGCGAATGTGCAAGTATCTTCACAATAGGTACTACCCCCTTCATGAACCATATTGTCTCTGTATGTTTTGTTGCTAGAATTGAAAATGTATGAGACACGTTTATTAATGTCCAACTGCCCTAGCATCTAATGAGCTCGATTCGTAGGTATGATAGGCAGAAGTACATATTCAACTCTTCTCCAAGATGTATTAAACGTTAACCTTTCGCCATTAATGGTTTTGAGAAGTTCCTGCTTCTCATTGACGATGCTTGGTTTTTCGACAAAGCTAGGGTATAAACTCCGAATTGACATGTCAAAGATGTAGTCCGTGGTTAATACCTTCATCTTTACACTATTTCCTAACTTTGCAAGCTGTCTAATATAATGAAGCATGCATCCAAGTGTTGTCGTGAATAAAAAATAACATGCATAAGTTATGTGACATATTTCCATATATGATAAAATATTTGCAATATCGTATTGTGCTATTCAATTAATAATCAAAATCAATCAACGAATGTTACCAGATCTTTTGATAGCAGGGACTCTCCCACATACAAATGGTGAACTTATCACATTGTCAGTCTTATTGAATTTAGCCATGTATACACATATACGCCGTCATACTTTAAATTAACTTTAATTTGACTACAGTTATATTATTTTGTGACCAGCGCTATTATAGTGACAAAATTTAATAACAAGTTACAATAACAATCTTTAGTCACATTAACAATTATATTTTGCATTAAATATACCTGTTTCGAGGGTATCCCCCGTCAAATTAATTTCGAAAGGAAATCATGTCAGCATTGTCCACTTCATTTAAATAGTTTTAGAAAATAATGTTTCTAGTAACAGATTTTGCTCCAATCGCAGCATAGCATGCATCAACATTAATAAATGGAGACTGCAAAGTTTTAGATGGCTTATGTGCTCTCTTGATAGACAGCCCAAATGAAGTATGAGCAGGTGTAACTTTATGAGCCTAAAATTTAAAAACGATTGCTAATTAGCATAAAAAGAATCAGATGAAATTTATAAATTATAATTTACAGTGTTTTTGTACATCTCACCTCTTCCTTATTGACTTGAGTCGAATGTAGCACATTTGCAATGACTTCATCCACTTGGTCTTACACAACTTTGAGTGGCGCTGATGCCAAGATCAAGGGAAGGATCTGGAAATCATATTCAATGGGGATGTCGTCAGGATCAGGTTCCATGTGACTCTTAGCTTTCCTATTAACCATGTCATCAGCTTTTTGTTCCTGTTTCGAGAGTACAAAATTGCATTCAATAAAAATGGTATGAAATTTACTTGAATGATAAATATTCATTGGTGTTTATCTGCTTACCCTTCCCCGAAGGTCATTTTCCAATCAACTTTGTATGAACCTCATCCGTAAATGAAGATAAAATGCCAAACGTTGAATCAACAAAATCTTCCAAAGACGACTTGATGTTGGTCATCTCATCTTTCAAAACCTATTGAGTGTGAATGACCTCATTCAACTTTGAAGAGGCATTTGAACGACACATAGTGTCACTAGTTTCAGCCAGATGTGACTTCATGGACAAAATCTCATATCTCAGCCCTTTATTCTCAACATGAAGCTTAGATATCTCCATATCATTATTCTTTTTCAATCAATCATAGACTTGATGGATTTTATAGTTAGTTGGCTTGTATCAATATACTTCATCAATTTGTTAACAAAAAAATTACTTACTTTTACACGTGAATAGTCACGATAATGGGTAGGCCGAGTCTGAGCTCCGGAGCTTGAGTTGGCAGCTTCCTTCTGTCCTTTTGGTGGTAGAATCACAAAATTATCATCTGTGACTTCTACATTCACCTTTGGTTGTGGCACATCTTCATCATGTGCCTTTTTTTTGTGGCACACAAACATATGGAATTATTACTAATGAAATGACGTTGGTGTGAATGGGGGGTAGACTATCTTTTGCCCACCTGATTTTCAGAGCTATGAACTTTTCTGATGTGGTTGCTTCGGCTTTAAGTATGACTCATTTGTCGTACAACACATACAAAACAAATGAAATCAATTTCGACAATGATATGAATCAGGTCACATTATATGTTATACCTCACTCATTTATGGTTAAAATCAAGAATTATTTAGTCAAAGTCAAAGTCAAATAGGGACTTAAGTTGAATAAATGATTTCCATAGGCCTTAAGTTGTAATTGCAAATACTTGAGGTCTAGAAATGATATAATAAAGGAATTTAGGGATTTAGTATCTGTTATTGGAAATTCAAAGTCTAAATGTTATGTTATATAAAGATTGATGACTTGACTTGCAATTATTCATAGTTATCCATTAAATTTAGGGAGATTCATTTAATAGGCCTAGTCAAA
>CAIGRP010113250.1:0-19785 GCA_903798385.1 Fraxinus cuspidata | reverse complement strand
AATGACAATGCCTACAAATTAGATCTTCTAGGTGACTATAATGTTTAGGCTACCTTTAATGTCTTTGATCTTTATCTCTTTGATGAAGGTATAGATTCAAGGTCGAATCCTTTCGAAGAGGGAATGGATGATGTGATCCATGATACGAGGGCAAGTTAGAATAAGGATCCATTAATTGTTGAGAAATGGCCCATGAGTAGGTCATGAGCTAAGCGGGTCAAGGAAGCTATGGAATTGCTTTATCAAACTACGGTGGACGAAACATCAGTCACAATAAGCAAGGGGAACAAATTTCATGTTGAGTTTGGAAGAAGGAATGTGATGGATCAATTTGGTGCAAGCAAAAGGCGATGGAGCTAAAGGGAAAAGTTATGCGACCTCATAGCACACCTGCGCGTGGCTACATGCAACCATACCGTGACCAAATTAAGGGCATACTACTGAGATGTAATTTTTCAAATTTCGCGCAATCTTCTATTTTTGGAAAAACTTTATTTTGTGATATATTTTGTTATTTTTTAGAGTTTAATTCCTTTTTAAGTAAGTTTTATGGGTTCCATATAAATATTACACATTCCATTCATTATAAAAATACACAATTTGAGAGATATTATTAGGAGGCATATTGTTTTCTTCTCGTTCTTCATTAAATTAATTTTGAAATTATAAAGAATTAAATTCTTGTGACGTTCTAAAATTTAAATAATGTTCATAAGTTTTGTGATCGCGGAGTCAATATAATGTTAGCGATTGTCTTGATTCTTTAGTTCAATAATTTATTGGGTTGAGCTATTTTAAACATTGATTTTTGGCTTTCTTGAATTTGTTCTAATTTGTCGTGGGTTCCGTAACTACTATTACTATGTGGGTTCGCATCACCATTTAAAGTTAATTTCAAATTTAAGTTATTTTATCAAAAATAAAATAAAATAAAATATTTTTCATCATTTATAAAGAGAATATGAGTTGTTCTTAACAAAATGGATAAAAAGGTAATAATATTCACTAATTAAATATATAAAATAACAAAATAACAAAAAAATAAATAAATAAGATGATAAACGGGGTAAGGGCCTCGCCACTCTTTAACCAAGTATGAAGGTGGGACAATGTAACAAAAATATCAGATAGGGCGGGGAAGAGAATGGTCGACCAGCCCTATACCCACCCCGTTGCATCCCTACGAAAGACTCTTCAAATTAACATTTTAAAATAGAGAGTGAGTTTTCAAAATATAATGAATTCAAAATATTCATATATTGATCCAATTAAATAGTATTTATAAAAAGTAGAGAATAATAATATAACAATTTGGAGGAAACTTGATGAAAATAAAATATAGGGAAAAAATAAATATGTATTAAGAGTAGTAAAATTAAGTATAAAAAATAAAGAGGCTGTTGAAGTATTTAAATTTTTTACTATCTAAATTTATAGATGCTCTCTAAATTGTAAAATATGTTATTTAAAAATAATGAGTCTCTTGGAGATTCTCTAAGAATAAAGAATGTATTTGACTCTTTAAATTTAGAGAGCTAAACTCACTATCTATTTTAAAAAATTAAAGGTGAGAGTCTTTTAGAACTTATTTTTAAACTTCAACTCTCTAAAATAAAGAGTATTTTATATTTAAAGGGTTTCTTGAAGATGCTTTTATAAAAACTATAATTTGCAGTTAAAGTCAAATATAAATTTCAGTCGAAAAATTCATAATTATTACTCATTAACGATTCACACATATTAGGGATTCACTACTTTTAACACACGCTAAGAGATTGTGCATTTGTACCTATTTTTGTTAAAGAGGTAATTATACGTAATCTTTCACGATGAAATGAGTCAATATAGACTTTAAGAAGTTATTAATATTAAATTAAAACTCTTCATAAGTCTTTAAAATCACGAAATATTTCAAGTGTCAATAACTTTTATAAAATCCCTGGTACACTAAGTTCTAAGTAGAAACTACAAATAAAAAAATATGTTAATTTGGCTTTTATTCATCCAAAAGATTTTGAAAGACTTTCTAAAAAAGAAAAGTCCTTTAATCTCTAATTCCTCTATCCTCGATATTTCTAATTCCTGTTTCATTTTACAAACCATGATCAATTACTAATATCTTATAAGATTTTATTAACAAAGTAGAATAATTTGTAGTTAAATTCTAATATAATATTGGTTGGGTATTGTTACGCTAAAAATCCACAAGTAGACGATATCATGACAAGAATTAAAGTGGATATAGAGTTTAGATTATCGTTTTCACGAGGATTAAATTTTCAATTAATTCCAATTAATATTAACTTTAACTGAACAAAAATATTATACAGAGATAGATTATATTTACCAATTAAAACTAAAACTAGCTAATCAAATTAATTGATAAGAACTTTTTTTATTATATAAAACTCTATTAATTGATAGCACTAGGAGCTTGATTTCCCATATATTCTTCTATTTTAATATTAATTCTTTTATTTGACAATATTTATTTGGACTTGATGAATGGCTCTTATTTTTTTTAAAATCTTAGTCAAGTAAGAATTAAATCTATCTTCACATATGACCCTGAATATTCTTATTCCGAACATGAGCATATGGAGATGCATTAATTAACAAGAACATTCAAAGAGATCATGCGAAGCATAGTCTTATATTCTTGTTCCCTATCGAACTTTATAATCATTGTTACCATGTGTTAAAATTCGTATTCCTTTTCCTGAATGTCAATAGAAGATCACAAATCTAATCAATTACTGACCAAGTAATTGAAAAATATTTAAANATGTAGGATTGATTGTTAACCTAGCATCTATACAATTAACCGATCATCATATGATTGTAAAAACACGAATTGAATAAATTCAGCATCTCCCCGAAAATGAAGTGTGGGAAGAAATATGAAATATTATCTTGGATCTGTTAAATGATTCTTGAATATTTTCTTAATAATTCCTTTTTCAAATCCAAGTAAAGATGTGTTGAATTTGTGTATAAGAATATATTTTGTATCAAAGCTTCTCCAAAGCTTATAAAAAAAATTCTTTTTTCTTCTCCTAGGCTTCTCCTTTTGAATGAGAGAAATATATTGTATCCCAAAAGCCTCAATTAGAGATCTTCTTTGTGTAAGAAATATGTATTTTCTATCAAATAGCTTCTTCCTTTGAATGATAGACACATGTACTTACATGCTCAAGAATTAGGCCAAATTTCATGTCATAATTGCTTTCCAAGTAAAGGTTGAATCAAATTAGGGAACAAAATCGAACTGCCCTAAAGGTACCACATGATCGAGGCACAATGCCTTGTGCTCACATGGCATTGCATTTTTACTTGTTAGCGAAGAATATATCTTCCTTGCGATCGCACAAGGACGTCCTTGCAATCGTGACTCGTTCTGCATCTCATTTGATTTGATCCCTAACTTCCTTCTATGGTTCAGCTCGAGTCCCTTCTTTATTTCTGTTACACGTTTTCTATAACATAATTATGCCGCAAGTGCATGGTATCAAGTTTTGTAAGATAAAGATCAAGTACGGATGTCGAACCCACATGAATTGATATTTAATTTCTACCAAATATTATAATTGTGTAGCTCTTATTTTATCTAGATGAATGAAATTTGGAATCAATGCTTTTAACTAAGTTAATGTTGTGGTGAGAAATTCAACAATTAAATGGAAGTTAGAGGAATAATCAAGATGAGAAAGTCTAGGGTTATGATTTCACCTAACTATAAAATATGATTCTCAATTATCTAACCATCTCTAATCAATTTTTCAAAGTTTATAAGCAAGAACACTAATTTAATTTTACTCACTCTCTCAAGTGACGAGTAAAAACTATTCTTAGGATTCAATTTCAATATCCCTTTTCCGAATTAAAATCAAAGAATTATCAAGTTCATGGTTCTTATGTTAAACAATCTTCAAAGGAATTATATTTTCTCTTGAGACCTATGAAACCTAGGTTGTGTTATTCTATTCTATGATCATGCCTAAATTTCCCTCTCTCGAGTGACGAAATTGACAAGCATCTAATCATTCAATTACTCGTAAATTAATTGAAAGCATTAAGAATAGCTTCATTTAGAGATCTTTGAGTAAGAAATATGTATTTTCTATCAAATAACTTATTCCTTTGAATGATAGATGGATGTTGTACTTACATGCTCAAGAATTAGGCCGAAATTCCTGCCTTACTTGCTTTCCAAGTAAAGGTTGAATCAAATTAGGGAACAAAATTAGACCGGCTGAAAGCTACCATGTGATCCATGGCACAATGTCTTGTGCTCACATGGCATTGCGTTTTTACTTGCTAGTGAAGAATATCCCTTCCTTACTATCACACAAGGACGTCCTTGCAATCGCGGCTCGTTCTACATCTATATTTTTGTTACGCGTATTTTATAACGTAATTATGCCGCAAGTGCATGGTATCAAGTTTTGTAATATAAAGATCAAGTACGGATGTCGAACACAAGAATTGATATTTAATTTATACAAAATATTATAATCGTGTAGCTCTTATTTTATCTAGATAAATGAAATTTTGAATCAATGCTTTTAACTAAGCTAATGTGATGAATGTGGTGACAAATTCAACAACTAAATGCAAGTTAGAAGAATAATCAAGATGAGAAAGTCTAGAGCTATGATTTTACCTAACTATCAAATATGATTCTCAATTATATAATCATTTCTAAACAATTTTTCAAAATTTATAAGCAAGAACTCTAATTTATTTCTACTCCCCTCTCGAGTGCCAAGTAAAAACTATTCTTAGGATTCAATTTCAATATCTCTATTCCGAATTAAAGTCAAAGAATTATTAAGTTCATGGTTCGTATGTGGAACAAAATTCAAAGGAGTTATACTTCTCTCTAAAGCTATAAAACTTAGGTTGTGTTATTCTATGATCACGCCTAAACCTCCCTCTTTCGAGTGCCGAAATTGACAAGCATCTAATCATTTAATTAGTGGCCAATTAATTGAAAGAATTAAGAATAAATCTCAAAGAATTAACTATAAAAAATCAAACCATATTCTCAAGTTTTGGTTACATCAAACCCTAGATTAGATATTTAGTTCATGATGGAAGCCATAAAAATAATCAGATTAAAAAATAATAATAACACGGAGAAGAGAATAGAAAAACTAGTTTTGGTAGATCTTCAATCTCCTTTGTGATGTTGGTCTTGATTTCTTAATGATTGCTTGGTTGAATTGTAGATGTAAAAGGGCCTCTTAATTGGTATTTATAATATCTTAAAGTCCTAAGAAGAATTGGAGTTGAATTGGGCTTGAAAATAGGTCCAACATAAATAAAATACCCTAGCCATCCTGCGGCGCTGCATTGCTATGGAAATTTAGCAACAGGAGCACTACGACGCCCACTTTTGGGTAGAAAATTCATAACTGTGCATCTTTCAGTATTTTTCTCATTACATTTTCTCCCAAAATTCAATTGAGATGATTCAAAGTGCATTGGAAAGATAATTTAAAGGGATACACCTTTCCTTCAGATATGATTTTTCAATTTGAACGTTTACTATATCAAAATTAAGTTTCAATCTCCAGATAAAAATCTTGTAAGGTTGAAAATTGATTTGTAAAGATATTCTGATCATATTTCACTCCTTTTTGACTTCTAATTGCATCCGGATGACTGATAGAAATCTTCGATTATTGTTTTGTGGTTTCAATCAACTATTGAAAAGTTACAATTAAGTCCTCAGACTTTCACCCCTTTTTCATTGTTATTCATTTCTTTATTTCAATTTAACCCCCAATCATCAAGTTCCACCAAACCAACATCAACTTCTCCTTTATTCATGCCAACATGACTCTTTTCTCCAAATTTTATATCATTCACACCATTTCAACTAACATATAAAACAACATTAAAACATGCATTAAAATGTCCTAAAAACTCTTAACTACAATCAAAATAAAGAAGGAATAACATAATGAGAAGAAAATGAAACACATAAGAAAATGAAAATAAATTAATGAAAACACACAAACAAAACTAACAAACGAACTCACTTAAAACAAGTTTAGTTAGATAGCTAGCATTTATGGTTTAGGATTGAAAATATAATATCAAATTCATGAACTATTTCAAAGTTGTGATGCAAAAGCCAAATTTTTACATATTCAATGCAAATCGGATGTGTGTGAGGAATCAAGTGCAATGCTTTCCATTCATAAGTTGGTTCAACTCCAACCTTAAAAATCAAATATATCCTTTCTCTGTTCATGGGATTCACACACCCCCAAATTTGTTTTCTTTTATTCTATTCCCAAGGTGTATTTTAAGGTTGATTTTCTAGTATCAATCTCTTGCATCACTCTAATTTGGTTTAGTCTAACCGATAATACCAACAATTTATGCACGTGATGATTCTCCTAAATTATGAGTGCTTCGATAATTAAGTTTAAACTAAGCAATTCAAACCCACTAGTTATCTAAGCCCTCACAATTATTTCACAATTGAACAATTATTTGCTTATTTTGATATTTTTACATCAAGATCAACCTCACCATTTTTTCTCTTCTTGACATCTGTAACAAACTTTTAGTCGATAACTCCCCGACTTTAAAAGTCAAAGGGTACCGGGTTTCGATATACACCAACAGACTTACTAACTTGAGTAAAAGATGTGCTGACATGAAGCATATAGTTAACAAGTGAAATGCTCTTTTTCTTTAGAAGAAAAACATAATTGAAAAGGGGTTAGATCCCTAACATATTGTTATTGCCTAGTTTATACTTGAAAATTAAATTCACTTCACACCAAATTTATTTTTTTTAACATGGATGGAATCATCACAAGTTTAAATCATCCCTTTCACCTGCATCAAACACCCCAAAATATGCTATATAAGGTTAACAATGTAGTGAATCATAGGTTATGGGATTGGGCATCTAAGTTTCTATTTTCAATTTATAAGCATGAATCAACCTATTCATGTATAATGCTACAACTAATTCACATGCATAAGTATATTTCACGCACAACTTATTCATAATTAATAAACTAATACAATGCAAGCAAAGCTAATTCGAAATTAAAGAAAATGAAGGAGGACTTCCCTGAGTGAAAATGTTGGTTTTCTTCATTGCTATTTGTGGATTGGTGATACGATGGTGGATTGATAGATGTTGAATGTAGATTCTAGCTTCTTCATCCCAAACTTGAGACTAAACCTATGAGAAAAACAAACTCATTAATAAACTAATGACAAAAGTATAAACTAATAATTAAAGATGAGAGACAGAGATAGAGAGATAGAAAGCTTGGGTTTTCCCAAAAAGCACTTCATTAATGTCATTAGTTTGATGTTTACAATTTGTATTATGGAACTTTGAAGAAAGCTTTTGATGTCTTGCTCATTTTGCTTCTCTTGAGTTCCCTCTACTCTTCGTTAATTCTTCAAATTTTAAAATTGCCTCCTCCAAAGTAATGAGACTTGCCTATTCCATACGTTTCAAAATCAACTATGTAAACTTCTTCCCCCTTCTCGGGCTTAATAAAAAAATCAATTGTTGGGCAATTGATGAAGTCGAAAGAATGTGTGTCAATTTTATTTTCATTAATTGCTACTTCAATTGGTTTTGTTGAGATTAATTTGTCTTCATTTTATACTCTTCATTAATAGTTAATATTTTTTCGAGTTGAATAGTCGGTTCCCAATCCAAATCTATGGGCAATAAATTTTTTTTCTTTTCAACATTTTTCAGTGGATCATATACCCACACACATGTTTGCTATTAGCCAACTTGGCAAGTTCATTATAATATTTTGCAATTGCCTTCTTGTTCAACAGGAGATGACCATCTCCCATAGGTATGATGTCCTCATCGCAATTGACATATACATAATCTCCCACAAGCATGTAGTTTTCATTAAATTTGTCAATTGCTTATTTTCGACATCTTAAATATTGTATAAACCACAAAAGCATTAACCTACGAGAGTAAGTAGATGTATACAAACAGTGCCTAATATAATGCATCCCATAACAAAGCTCACAATATATATCTTCTACAAGCATATCGTTATCATCCAAGTCGAGATTACTTATTGCGTTTGTTTTCCTCCCTTGCCATTGTTAAAATCATGCATATACTACTGAATAGTACCTGCAAAAATGCCTAACAAAAGAGAGATCAGTGTGGGTATCAAAAATTTACAAAATAAAGAAATCTAAATTAAAACAAAAGTTAGTTAGTAATAATATTAGTAAAAATCAAATAAAACAATCCCCGACAACGACGCCAAAAGCTTGTCACATTTGTTCTATAACGTAATTATGGTGCTAGGGTACATTGTCAAGTTTTGTAATATAAAGATCAAGTACAGATGTTGAACCTACAGTGATTGATATTTATTTTCTACCAAGTACTATAATTGTGTAGCTCTTATTTTATCTACATGGATGAAATTTGGAATCAATGCTTTTAACTAAGTTAATGTGATGAATGTGGTGACAAATTCAACAATTAAATGCACGTTAGAAGAATAATAAAGATGTGAAAGCTTGGAGTTATGATTTCACCTAACTATCAAATATGATTCGCAACTATCTAATCAACTCTAATCAATATTCAAAGTTTATAAGAAAGAACTCTAATTTAATTCTACCCATTCTCTCGAGTGACGAGTAAAAACTATTCCTAGAATTTAATCCAAATGTCTCTATTCGGAATTAAAATAAAAAAAAAATTATCAAGTTCATGGTTCTTATGTGGAACAAGTTTCAAATGAATTATACTTTTTCTTGAAACCTATAAAATTTAGGTTGTATTATTCTATGATCACGCCTAAATTTTCCCCTCTCAAGAGCCAAAATTGACAAGTATCAAATTATTCAATTAGTGGCCAATCAATTGAAAGCAAGAATAAATAATAAAAATAAACATGATTGGAAAATCTCAAAGAATTAACTATAATAAAATCAAACCATATTCTCAAGTTTTGGTTACATCAAACACTGGATTGGGTGTCTAGTTGATGATGGAAGTCATAGAAATAATCAGATTCAAATAAAAAAAAAAACAGAGAAGATAATAGAAAAACTAGTTTTGGTAGATCTTCAATCCTTTTAGATGTTGGTCTTGATTTCTTGATGATTGCTCGGTTGAATTGTAGATGTAAAAGGGCCTCTTAATTGGTATTCATAACATCTTGAAGTCCCATGACGAATTGGAGTTGAATTGGGCTCGAAAAGAAGTACAACACAAATAAAATACCTTAGCCGTCCAGCGGTGCCATGTTGTTGTGGAAATTCAGCAACAGTGGCGCTGCGGCGCCCACTTTCCGGGTAGAAAATTAATCACTGAGCATTTTTCATTAATTTAATCATAACATTTTCTCTCGACGTCCAGTTAAGGTGATTCAAAGTGATTTTAAAAGATGATTCAAATGGCTACAACTTTCTTTCATATATCATTTTCCAATTCTAATGTTTACTATATCAAAAATGGATTTCAATCTCCAAATAAAAATATGGAGTATATTGTGCGGTTGAAAATTGATTTGTGAAGATATTTTGATAATATTTCACTCATTTTTGACTTCTAATTTCATCCAAATGACTCCTACCAATCTTCAATTGTCATTTTGTGGTCCGAATCAACTATTCAAAAGTTGCAATTGAGTCCTCAAACTTTAGATTTCACTATTTTTCGTCGGCATTCACTTCTTTCTTTCATTTTAACCCCCAATCATCAAGTTTCACCAAACCAACATTAAATTTTTCTTGATTCATGCAAACATCACTCTTTTCTCCAAGTTTTACATTATTCACACAATTCACATAACCTATAAAGCAACATTAAAGCACGTATTAAAATGTTCTAAAAACTCTTGAAGACAATCGAAATAACAAATTTAAATGACAATAAAATAATGAGTGAACCACACTCATCAATTTCCAACATGAGTTTTTCATCTTCTAATCTTTATATTTTGATCCTCAGCATCTACAATCACTAGTAATTGATCATTGCAAGTTTTGAAATTTTGAAATGAGTCCCCAAACTCTTCAAATATTAAATTAACTTTCAAAACTTGTGAATTTCTTCCAATTTCCTCCTTGACATTTCTAATTGATCACGTGCAATCCGATTAATCTTCAATTGCTCTAAATCAATTCCAATTAAGCTCAAATTCTTCGTCCCAATTGTATTCAAGTCAGATTTTTTTTCCTACTATTAACTTATTTATGCTAAAGTAGGTAGATTTATATTCAATTAGTCACAATTAATCAAATTAGGTTGACCTTTTAATATATAAACACATATCTTACTGGTAAGATTATATATTAAAATAAACGTGCTTCAACTGGATTTCATCTAAGTGGCGATGCCAATAGAGCTTGACTAAGGAAAATATACAGAAAACAACAAAAGAATATCCAAAAGTTCAAGATATATATTATAGATTTCTTGTGTACAAATTTCAGTTAAGGGGTGATATACATCTCGAAATAAGTTGAAGAAGGAAAAGAGTTACTTCTTTACAAAATTTTGTACTAAGGAGAATTTCTTGTTGCAGTCTCATACTCTACATAATTGAGATGTAAGTTTAATGAACATATCTTCCTTCATTGAATAGTAAGGCCATCCATTGGATGATCAAATCCAAATTCTTCTTCAGCATGACTTAACAAATCTTGAAATTAAAATTGGTTCAAGTAGGATATTGGGATAACGAAGCGCTTCTTCTCACTTTCTCCAATCAGCTCCTGTTGAAGTTGTTATATTGACCATCTAAGCAATTTCTTGGATTGAATAATACGATTCGTGCGAATAGCCATGGCCTTACCAGAGTGTCTAGCCTGAAAGAAGACATCATGGATATTGTATCAAACTTTATAAATCAAATAGATGCTATGAAAGTTGAGATTGTAATGAATTGTTTTGATTGGGAGTCTGCAATACATGTAGGGAATTTACTTAATTATATACAGCGGAAAGTAAAATAATTTTAATTCCCACCAAAGATTTGCTTTGTACTTGGATAAAACTGTTATAGGAATTATATTTTTTGTAGATTCTGCAAACTCTTTTACTGATCTTGGAACACGAACAATCGCGATCTGCAATCCACAGATATCTAATTGTCCAGTTTCCAATGGAAATCCACATAGATAATAAGATTGAAAGAACTAGGATTTTTCTTTTCTTGCTCTAGCAAGAATATAATTGTATTATCTTATGAATTTCCAATTCCTAGCAGTATATTAATAAAAGTCCAAGTGGGTTAGACCCATCTCTTAAATTTAACACAGTGCAATATTTAATTAATCCATTAATAATATTTGGTCCATGATTAATTGGGGCCTACTAATAAGCAACCAAATTAATTAATTATTCAAAACTTGTTAATTAATTAATTGATGTATCTCAATTATTTAGTTTTCCTTTTGTGTGTAACCCATCAGGTTTCTGATCTTGATGCCAATGATGTGAATCATTATTTTGATTTAGTCAAAATCGATAAATTAAAATATCATTTTTAATTTCCACAAATTTACATCCATCGTCTCAAATTGACATCTAGTAAAGTGTCAGCAACACATGTGACGAGAAATGTCAAGTGGTATGAAAAAAATTTTGATCGTCTACCATAAAACTATAATTCATTCGTCAATACGATCCGATCAATTACGAAATATGTATATGTTAATCTCAATTATCGTTCATATATTTCAACTAACTATTAAGTCAATATAAGTCGAAAACTTTTTTCGACTTATGAGCACACATTGGCTAAAGATTTCGTTGTCAACTTAATTGAATGAAATGTAAATCATAACCTCTTACTATCGAAGAGCGATGGATCCCTTATTGATCATTTACAGTTTTCATATGATTCTGACATACACAAATGATATCTTATTAGCGACTCTTGGTAGGGTAATATCCAACATACCGAAGTATAACTGTCATCATATAAGGCACTACGATGACCTCAAGTTAAATGACCAATTCCATTACCGAACAATAGAGATTAACTACTGACACTCAAATAGTTATCCATGTGGAATCTTCTCAGTGATTCTCCAATGTTTTGTTATATAAAAAAATATCCACGTGCTCATTTAAGTATCACCACACTTTAACTTGTAAGATCAACTTACTTACTTTATTAGTAAAAAATGTCATACGGGATGTTCTATCAGAAATAATGATATCCATATCTCTTTACTTACGATCATGGATGATTTAAGATTCAGTCATATGTAATTTGTATATCAAAATCACAACTCCTTGTGATTAACAAATTACGAAAACTTGAATCTACGGATTCTATTATTTAATTTAGAATATTTATTCAATTAAATAGTAGATCTACCATAAATGAAATGCATCAATTATATATTAAAAAGTGTTTATGTCCAAATTCGATTGGACATATGGCATAACACTTACAAAATCTCATTTGAACAAGATCTAACCACTTATGTATTTGATATCTAAGAGTCTACATGACAATCATATTTATACTACTACAACTCTTTGTCAATGGATATGCAATATTATTAATTGTAGGAATTCGTTCTTTCTTTACATCATTTTTTTATATTATCTCTCTAATGCGATGATATCGTCTTAACATATGTTTAGATCATTGATGAGACCTTAATTCATTCACTTGCACGATGGATCCGTTGTTATCACAATGTATATATATGGGATCAATAACGTTAGGAACTACTCCGAGTTCATTAATGAACTTTTTGGTCTAGACCACAACATTTGTTGCTTCTGAATCAATGATGTATTAGGCTTTTATTATTGAATTAGTGATTATTTCTTGTTTGTAACCTTTCCAACTAACCACTCCATTATAAAGAGTCAACATATATCCTTATTAAGATTTGCTATTCTTTTAGTCTAGTTAGAAGTTAGCATCAGTACATCTTTGAATTCTCAATTCATTTTTCTCCATATAAATCTTCTCAAGATTGTAGATTGGAATATGTTAAGCAATCTTTTAGATCTATTTCTATGGATCAAGTTGTTTCTCTCATATCTTTCATAGAGATATTATTTGATAACCTTAAATTTAACGATTGAAACATAGGGATGTCGTTTCCTATTAATAATATATCATCTACATGTAATATCTGGAATATTACAATGCTCTCACTATCTTCTTGTAAACATATGGATTGTCTTCATTTTTGATAAAATCAAACATTTTGACTTTCTCATCAAATTGAAGATTCAAACTCCAAGAAGCTTGCTTCAATCCATATATGGATTAATAGAACTTGCATACCTTATAAGTATATTCAGATTCAAAACAGTCAATTTGTGTCGTGTACACTCCTGGAATTAAGGTATGCAACACTCTTCTAGAATTAAGTCAAGCATGGCTGCTATAAACATGGTTATAGTAAAGTAAGAGAGTGAACGACATTGAGTGCTAAGCTTGAAAGTAGTCGTTGAAAATGGGTGAACAGTAGAGCTTTGGTAAAAAGATTTGCCAGTTGCTTTTGGCTATAGGTGCAGTGAGTTTAAATAACCTTGGACCGAACTTGAGCACGAATGTAGTGGTAGTCAACCTAGGCGTGTTTGGTCCGTTTATGAAAAATGGGGTTAGAGGCAACGTGCATAGTAGCTTGATTGTGGTACACAAGAGTTATTAGATGAGAACTGGGAAATCCTAAATCAGAGAGGAGACCCTTGAGCCAAATGAGCAATCAAGGTTTGCTTTTTAATGTTACAAAGTTACCTTAAATAAATGTACTAAAACCACATGTAGATTTGAGATCAAGAGAGTTCCTAGCCCAATCAGCATCTGTGTAGCCAAGAATCTATGCGTTTGAGTTGTTTTTTATAAGAATGCCTCAACCGATAGAGCCCTTAAGGTACCGCAGAATGCATGATATTAGCTACTAAACATTGATAGTAGCTCACATTCTTAGAAGGATCACTGCCCATATCCACGGTCAGTTTGCTATTAAGAGGTGTTCTAGTGGGTATAAGGTCCTCTCAGCTTCTTAGAGCAAATCGGGAGTATATTTCCTTTGGTTAAGAATAAACCTTTGGAAGAAGTACCCATTTCAATGCTAAGGAAATATTTTAGAAAATCGAGATCTTCAATAGAAAACTTTTATCTAAGAGAACATTTGAGAGCCTTAATATCATCAACATTATCACCGGTAATAACCAACTTGCCCTCTTATCCAATGCAAACAGAAAGATATTAGTCAACATTGCTGCGTTTGAACCCAACTGCTTCAAGAACGGAGCTTAGTTTGGCATACCACGCATAAGGAGATTGTTTTAACCTATAAGTTGATTTATGAAGCTTCCAAAGCAAACTCGGATCGTGTGATTGAAGATGGTCGGGAAGAAGTTTCATGTACACTTTCTCTTCAAGTTCTCCATGCTAGAAGGCATTTTTAATGTCCATTTGGAATAAAGGCCATGCATGGTTAACGACAATAGATAGTAAAACCCTTACAGTATTCATTTTAGCCACAAGAGCAAAGATCTCCTTATAGTGAACACAAGGTTTTTGTAAATCCATGAGCTACCAACTGAACTCTATGCCTTTTATCTGAGCCATCTAATTTAAATTTAGTCTTATATACCCATCGACTCCCAGTAGCCCTTTTTCCCTTGAGGCAATAAAATAACACTCGACATTTTATTTGCACCCAAAGCTTGCATTTCTTCTGCCATAGCTCTACACCATTCACTTGATAGATTTGCCTCTTGAAAATTCGAGCTCGTGAGTTTCGAAAATAGAATATCCAGAACTATAACGAGCGAAACAGGATAGGCCAGTTTCAAAAGAAGAAAAAATTCGATTCCGGATCGACCTCTTAGGAAAATGGTAAAAATTATATTTCAAATCATGAAAACGGAAAATTTGAACCACAATGTGTTCGAACTATGGAAAGAAACATATTAAGGAATTTTACAAGGGCACCAGACTCCATTTTTATTGCGGACAGAAATGACGCATGGCAAGAGAATGCCCAGCCAGAGTAAATAAAACGAACCAATCAGCCACAGAAAGGACAACCATGATGTTATATCTAGAGAATTGCCAATTGGAGGTAAGATTGCCAACACCGTCTTTGATTTTGGAGCAACTCTCTCTTTTGCATCATATCATTTTATAACTACCACAACATTATCTCCCAATCATATTCATGATGATATTAAAGTCATTATACCATCAAGAGATCCACAAAGACAAACCAAGTGGTCTTAAATGTTCCAGTCTGTCTAGGTAGTCAAAGTTTTCTTGTCAATCTGATCATCTTATATCTAAAATGTAATGATGTCATTCGTGGAATGGACTGATTGTCCAATCACCAGTACTTATTGACTATAAAAAGAAAAGCGTCAAGATTCCGGGCAATGGGCCGTTCTCATCTGATGGATAATCCTACAACTACATCATTTCGGCAGCTAAGGCTAGACAAATTCTCAACGAGAGGTGCAATGCCTATTTCATTAGTTCACTTTAGTTAGGCATTGAAGTAATATCCCAAGTACAAGATCTTCCATTGGTAAGAGATTTTTCTAAGGTTTTTCCTGATGAACTACCAGGACTTCCTCCTAATATGGAAATAGAATTGACAATTGAGTTAGTCCCAAGAACGAGGCCAATTGCGAAAGCTCTATGCCGCATGGCTTCAACTGATTTGAAAGAGTTAAAATCACAATTACAAGAAATGGTTTGAGAAAGCTTTATTCGGCCTAGTTTTTCCCTTGGGTGTTCCAGTCTTATTTGTTAATAAAAAGGATGGATCCATGAGATTATGTATAGAATATCGGGAACTCAACAAAGTGACCATCAAGAACAAATATCATTTACTAAGGAAGGGTCAGTGATCTCTTCGATCAGCTTTGAGGAGCGACAATGTCTTTGAAAATTGACCTAAGAATGGGATATCATCAAATGAAGATAAGGAAGGAAGATATACCCATAACTGTTTTTAACACCAGATATGGTCATTATAAATTTTTAGTAATGTAATTTGGTCTAACCAATGCCCCCCATGGCATTCATGGATTTGATGAATCGAGTATTTCGATCGTATCTGGACAAATTTGTCATCATATTCATAGATGATGTCTTGGTCCACTCCAAATCCAAAGAAGAGCATGAAAAACATTTGATGGTGCGACTTTGACAATGTAGCCAACTCTGAAAGAACAGATTGTACAACAATAGAAAAGTGAGAGATATTACCTCAAGAATAAAGAAAATTGGAAGAAGGGACAATCTATCGACTTTGAATTCTCAATAGAACGTATCTTGACCTACAAAGGAAGGTTATATGTACAAAAAAACTCATTAATTCGCAACGAACTTATGGAAGAAGCTCACAATATACATTATTCGGTATACCCCGGCACCATAAAAGATGTAACGGGAAATAATGAGCCTCTATTGGTATCTCGGAATATAGAAGGATATTGTTAGATATGTTAAGAAATGTTCAGTATGCTAACAGGTAAAAATTGAAGGCCCGCTGGATTGCTATAACCCTTACCAGTACCCTAATGGAAATGGAAGAAAATATCTATGGATTTCGTAACTGTCCTTCCTCGACCCAGAAGACTCACGATACGATTTGGTGATTGTTAATCGATTGACGAAGACTTCTCATCTATTGCCGGTACGGATGACATATCAAATAGAACAATTTGCTACTCTATATATTCAAGAAATAGTCAAATTCCATGGTGTCCCCATGTCTATAGTCTCCAATGAAGACCTAAGATTTTTATCCAACTTTTGGTAAAGTTTACACAAATTGATGGGAACCTAACTTCATTTTAGTACTCTGTCTCACCCACAGACCCACAAACAATCTAAGCATACCATTCAGACAATAGAAGATATGCTAGCGCGTGTGATAAGTACTTGCCCCGAATTGAATTCTCGTACAAAAACAACTACCATACATCTATTGGAATGCCACCCTTCGATGCATTTTATGAAAGAAAATGTCAGTTGCCACTACACTGGAATAAGATTGGGGATGTAGGAAGTAAAAAAACAAAGTAGAACTTATAAAACGATGCTTAATAATAGCTCAAAGTCGCCAAAAGATTTACGCAGGTTTACGAAGACGACTACTAGAATATTTCTTATTTTCCTTGTTTATTGAACTTTTCATAATACAAATTATTTATCTATTAATTAATAATAAAAATATTGAGTAAAAATATTTAAATTATATAAATATATATATAAATAATTAATATAATGATACGGGCTTGACATCACACCTCTCTCATCTAAGTGACAAAAGACTTTCTTGTATGGTAAATAGTTCATCCATGCTAAGGACAGGTCTACTTCGTAGGGTTTGAGGTGGACTCTCATTGTGATGTTTCACACCTTTCTTGTCGAAGCGACATACTTCCTTGCTAGGAGGGTGATATGCTCTGCTCACTAGTAGTACTTATGTAGATGCTCTATATAGGTGGGGTTGTACCCTTTCACCCATGTCTTTAATTTTGTTAGTGTCAGGATGTAGTTTTTCTTTCATATGATCGAAGTCGTCCAAGTTGGGGTTTAGTGTGCCTATGCCTAGTTCTCCGAAGGAGAGGAACACCTTGTCAGAACCTTATCACCTATGTGAAACAAGTTCTTTGTCACTTTACTAATGTAGTATCGAGTCATTTTCGCTAGTATGAGGCGAGCTTTTCTTGTGAGTCATCTCTCTTTTTCTTCAATAAAATTGAGCTCGTTACTCCTCAACTCATCGTTGGAGATCTCGTTGAAGTGCATATGAAGAGGTGAATAAATCATACCTCAATTGGACTTATAGTTTTGGCTCCATATGCCAAAGAGAAAGGTTTTCTCCGGTGGAAGTTCTGCTTGCGGTTCGGATATCCAATAGCATTTGAGGCAGCTTGTCAAAGCATGCCCCTTTTGGAGGCATCAAGTTTTATTTTTAAGGTATACTTGATGGTTTTGTTAATGGTTGTTCGGTGAAATCCCACAAGCGTATGAGATCATTGACAATAATGGACTGGGTGGAGTTAAATTACAAGCGATGGTGCCTTAGTTTGAAGCGACGATGATGCCGACGTTGGGTAGATGGCAGTAATTTTGATTTTGGGGTAAAGGGTTGGACGGAGGTGGAGAAGAATGAAACATATGGACGATTTTGATATTTTTAATATTTTTAATTATTATAATTATGTTTTTTGTGAAACAAATGAAAATTTACCATTTTACCCTTTTATAAATTGGTCAAAATTTGTTAAAGTTAACCATTTTGATCAACTAACACTCAAATTGACAAAATTGTTGGTGCGACTATTACAAAGGTTTGAGATCGTAAGTAGAGTTGGACAAAACTCTCGAACAGAAATGGATTAGACTGAAATAGACTCGAATCGAACAGAATGTTTAAATTTTTCTTAAGTTAAATACTCGAATGGGTATAAAAATCGAGAACCGATAAGTGTTGTTTAGTTTTCAATTTTAGACCAAGAAAAGAAAAAAGAACTGAATCTCCCTAATTTTTTTATATTAAATAAGTTAAATTATTTTATTTTTATAAATTTGCCAACTAAGTAATTTAACTCAAAAATATCATTTTCCTGTTTTATTTGTCAAACTAATTAATTGAACACAAAATATCATTTCACGTTTTCAACCAAAGCCCAACTTTGTAATTCAAATTATCAAGATGGAGTGATCTAAGTTTTTCTAATTCATTATGTCATTTCTCAAACAATCGAAGTTGAGCGTTTGCGCCTCTCTTCTTCTTACCCTTTATTCTCTAGTCATTTCCTTGACTTAGATCAAAATAATTTGTATAAATTGGTGAATGGATCTTATTAGATAACTTGCTATTTATATATTTTAAATTGTACTACATGATTTTGTAAGATTTAATTTAGTATTGTTGTAATAGTTAAAATTGAATATGTCATCAATTGGATTAATAATAGTAAACGTAGAAAAAAAATTAATTACGGTACAAAATTGAACCGGTTCTATAATTAAATTTAGACCCGATCATTTCACTAATTAAATACCAAAAAATTTGGTTCAAAACAAATTGAACTATGTTCAACCCTAACTGTGGGCGACACAAGCTAAAAAATTAGAAAAGTGTGCGAAAATAAATAAATAAATAGTACGGTGATTGCAATCGTCTCTAAGTTAAATAATATGAGGAAATTGCAAGAAATGTCTATTTTCACATAGTCATTTGCAAAAATGTCCAAAATTTGTTCAATGTCCACTTTCTAATAATTTAGACCAAAATAACATTGTTAACACTTTTTAATTCCACGCTAAATACAAAAGATTTTTAGTGTTAATAAATTGTGTTGGCCAAATAGTTGTGGTCAGTGTCAATCGCCAATTTGTAGCTGTGTGTTGCATGTAAGAGGGATGTGTATTTAGTTTAGAATGTTGTTAGAGTATAGCATTTTGTGTTTGAGCACATTTGCATCGTCATTTTGTGTACCATCATTAGACAGATTTTTGGTTCATAGTACAATTATGAGTTTCAATGTAAAATTGAAATGGAGGCAACAGTATATTGTTTCAGTAATGGATTGTTATTTAGGTCTTATGTTTTGTACATATTTTTGAACTCAGAATAACAGTTGAAATATCAATTGTCGAGAGTAACATGTATTTAACTTCGAGAACAACACTTCAAATGTCAAGAAATACTTGTAACGTATATACTCTCAGAAGAGGAATGAAATCTCATTCTAGATAATTGAGCTATCAAGTGTTGAGATAAATGAGGTCTAAATGT
>CAIGRP010113244.1:0-13995 GCA_903798385.1 Fraxinus cuspidata | reverse complement strand
GTTTATCTCTAGCATGCTACTTGGATATTTTATCTCTAGCATGCTACTTGGACTGGTGATATAGTCTCAATGGTTATAAATAGTATTATTCAAATAAGTAACTAGAGAGTCTTAAACAAGATATTTGATAGATTTTGAGGGTAAGAATAAAAAAATTAAATGGTGTAAATGGTCATATATGAAAATTATGCTGGATGATAGTTGATAGTTCTATTGATGGTGATATTGACGAAAACCAATGTTTGTCGATAATATAGGAGAATACTGACAACAATAGCAATAGACGATCATTATTTGTAATTTCACTAGTGATTCGATTGCTAATCAATTTGTCAATGTCTGTAGAAAACATTTTCACACTATTGAGTTAAATTGAGCCCGCGAGCTCGCACCCCTTTTAGGCGAAGTCTAAATGTTCGAAGGCAACAAAAGCTATTAAAGGCTCACAGGGAGGGGAAAAAAAAAAAGATGACCCATTCCCCTTAAATTTCGGGTTGGAATCGTTATTGAAATACATGTGGTTAAATATTAAAACATAATTTCTAAATCAATAAACACAGGACGCATTAGATAATGAATAACACATGAATGCATAATAGAATCAGTTATAAACTCAATATTAAATGACCATCATCTGCTATTTTTAGAATGACCTAAGTACCCCTAAAACCTTGAATGGAATCTATAAATATCTCACTGAAGGGAGGGAAGCATGCAATTTCAAAATATTTTCTTTCTAAATAGTTATTTATCCTCTCGTTCCTCATTGAGCATCAAAATCAAAGAATATAGGAGGAGAAAATTTTAACTAGGTGAGAGGAATTCGTTGTACTAAATAAATCCCTTTAGAGCATAAATTCAGCTAAATCCTACCGCATAAAATTTATTCTATTTGTTCGGTCCTAAGAACATGACTTTCCAACAAACCGAGGCCCACACGCTGCAATCAATCTTCACTCTTGTACTTTGGGATCAACATGATAATAGAACTTATCCAATTCTAAAAGTTTTTCTTTTTTTTATAATAAATGATATATATATATATATAAAAGTAATTGCATATTAGCATGACTTTTGAAAAGTCAAAATGAGTCATAGAGACCCAAAAGCTTATTTTGGATATGTTTAATTAATTTTATGAAAGTGTTTCGAGTAATTAGAAGAGTTTTTAGAGAAATTTGGTTCAATGTGAGTTCCTCTAATGGTACTTTTGAAATATGAAGTGTTTTTAAAAATTAATTTTCAAATAAAAATTATGATAGTTTTCCTAAAAGTCTTTCTACGGAGAGCAAAAGTAATGCGAAACGTGCCTTAAGTACGTGTGACTAATATAAAGTAGATGTGCATCTAATTTAGTGAAATTTCAGTTTATAAGTTCTTTATGAATTTTTTTATTCATATATGATATTTTACTCATACAATTTTTTTTATATCTAAATTTTTAACTTAAAAGGTGAAATATTTAATTATAATTAAATACTTATAATTTTTAAGAACTTTCTTACTTATAAGTAATTTTGAATATGTATAAGCAATTTTTCAAGTATAACTACATTTTTGTCTTTTAAAAGAATTGATAATAAGAATTATTGTATTTAGTAACTTGCTGAAATTCCCAATTTTAATCAAAAGAAAAGGATGCAAAAATTGCAAAATTTAGGGAGGAAAAGAATATGTACATTTCATCCTCAACTAAAAGGCGAAATCTCCTGCGGCTTGGCGACGCTGGCGATCGTGACCAAGTAATATAATAGTGAATTAAGTGTCGAACCCACGTGGACTACGTGTTTTATCGAGTTAAAGTTAATAACACTTTTAATTGATAGCAGTAATAACTTATATTAAATCTATGTCTAATTTATCACATACTAAAAATCAAAGTAAAAGTTTATCAAATTTTTTATATGCATTGTTAAGATATAGATTCCCCCATTAAATGAGTTATAATGCGAGTTAGTAAAAGTTCCATGCGAGTTAGTAAAAGTTCCAAATTTATTTAAAAGTTTCTCTAGATGACAATGAAATATAATCATATATGCAACATTTTTAAATCTCTATAAAAGATACAAACATATAAGAAAGTATTAAATGAGTTATAACATCTAAAAACTATGTAAAACATGGAGGTATATCACTATCATCTATCGAACCTCGCAATGCTTATTCTACGTGCTAACGATTCTATTATCTCTCTCGATAACGATAAAATCCACAAACAATTCAACTAATGACCAATAATTGAAAAGCAAGCTAAACCATAATAAACATCTAAACATTCAAATAAATTAACGTCAAACTAATTATTGAAACTAAAAATCTCATAATAAGGATTCATCTCATCCTCACAATGTAAAAATCTAGCCAGCATAATATCGAAATTAAACAAATAAAAGTGGAACGACATCACCGAAAATTGATGAAACGTGAACAATTTTGGAATTAATTTTGTCTCTTCAGCTGCTTCCCGCCCGTCTTCTTCTTGCATGATGCCGTCTTCTTCCTCATTTTTTTTTTATTTCTACTTAATTTCACTTGGATATATATACCCCTGATAGCTACAATCTGTGAACAAGTAATATATTTCAGTAGCCGCCCTTTTCTTCCAACCTCTGTATTTTTTTCTTGTTCGTTTGTGTATATGTGTGTGTATATAACCTAAACTTTTAATCCAATCAAAAGTTCAAGTTGAGGCCCAATTAATTTCAATGCCTAATTAACTTAACGCTTACTTCCAAGTCCTCAATTTAGTCCATGTACTTTGAATTTTGCAATTTTTCGTCACATCTTGCTTCTTTCCTTCAATTCATTTTTCATTTATAGAGTTTCACCTATTAATCATAAAATACAACAATTTAAAATATATTTTGTCAAAAGAACTATCAAATATCGATATTTTAAACTCCGAATAAGTGTATAAAATACACTTATCAACTAGCATTAGTACAATCTATAGAAACTAGAAACACAGTAAAGGTATGGGCCAACTAGAAATACTGGATTTGTGCGTTTTTCTGTCTTTTTTTTTAGAAGTGCTTCGGTCGAATGAATCAAACATATTTATTAGAAGTGAACGTGATTCGATTTGGACGATTTATACCATATTTTCAATTCAAATTATTTCATGCAAACCATAATTTGTGGTTTGCTTCGGTTTTAATCCACGGTTTACCTATCAACATTATAGTAATATTTTTAAAACAAATTAACATATAAGTTTAAACGAGTACTAATAATGTTAAATTGTATTCATTTTTCCTATGAAACCCGTGAATAAATTATTTTCAAAGTTGGTTGTTAAAAGATATTAATAGAACGAATATATATTTCTACCTTTTTATTTACCTTTTCTTATTTGCCTATCATACTGTCACATACCGATTGGTAAAGGCATAGTCACATTCTGTTGTAATGGTTTGGTCAAAACTCATTTCGTCTTGCTAGTGAGATGAAAAAGAAGGACTGAAAATAATATGTTTAGATGTATAAAGAATGATGGAGTTCAGGTTTATTAGGAATTGAAAATTTTAATTCTCTAACTATTTTGAAAAAGTGGAAGGTAGTAATACTAGTGAGGGAACTTTAACATTTTTCACACAATCAATACGCTCTATCATTCATTTTTTCCTAACCACGAACAAGTTCATTAATCATCTGGCGCACAAACAATCATTTTTTTATCCAAACCACAACTCACAAGTATACAATAAGTTCATTGGGAATCGTATTTCGTACAATAGAAATTAACAGACTAACAGACAAAAGGCGATGTCGATTTGCTATTGAAAACCGCATTTCGTACAGCAGTGGCAGGCAAGCGTCAAATGTTCGAGAAATGAGAGTTTGGGTTATGGCTTCTGAAGTTGTAGCCGTGATTGACTATCATAATTTTGTTGAATTATGATTTAAATTATCGAAAATATATTTGTATTTTTTTCATTTCACACGATTTGAAAATAATTGTAGTTTAGTTTAGATATCGGGTCAGGACATGTGCTGTAGACTTATAAAATCATGGACTAATGATGATGAACTTAATTTACTTTATATGATTATTTCAATGGGTTGGTTGTAATTTGTATTGCTAAATTGATATTTTTTCTGAAAAGTGAAAATTATAAAATTTATAAGTTAATAAAATTAAAACTTTAATTAAAAAAAATTTAAAAAACGGTTCTATTCGATTTTGTGCGATTTTGAAAATTGAAACATAAACTAAACTATTTTGAAACGGTTTGGTTAAGTTTGAGGAAAAAAATCGAAGGTCCACGCGGACCTGAATCAACGGTTTCGGTTCGACTTGCAATTTCGCAATTTTTTTGTGCAGCCCCAATATTTATGACGTATGTACCTGATTATATAACTCAAATTTGTTGTGTCTAGCCCCATGACCTTTTCCATCACTTACTTATTTGTTCACCATTTATAACGATATTCAATTCTACCATTTTTTATTATTATTCTAAAGGTAAATTAGTTTTTTTACAAGTACTTAGCATAATAATTTATATTTTTAATAATTGTTTATTTTTGTTAGTAAGTAGAAGACACGTCACTCATCCTCCTCGTCTTTTAACCTATGTTTGTCAAATTTATAAATAGTTTATAAATAGCTAACCTGTGATGACTTAGCTGGTCCAACTAAATGAACAAGTTAAAATAATGGACTTTATAATCATAAAAGTTGAAATTAGGAAAGATATGTATAAAATTAGCTAGGCCATTAGTCGTGAACTGCTTGACAATCCAAACTACATGGCTGAAATTAGGCACCATCAAATAGGAATCCGACGTAGAGAAAATGCACTAATGCGCCGAGGTCATCTTTGTTCCTCATAATTAAAAGTAGCACGAAATTTAGAGCATCAATATTTATTCGTGAGCAAAAGTACGGGTAGGTATGTTAATCGAAATCAAACATTTCAAACCGATCTCGAACCAATCAAACAATCAAAACCAACGATTATTGGTTCTTAAATCAAAATCGTAAGTACTCAACTTTAGAATCGAATTTGTCATTTTATAAGTTTTAAAATTTTGAAATTTATTCAGCCTGACCCAATAACCCGAAGAAACGATGGAATGGAAAGAGTCATGTTGATTGTAATATTATTTTCAGATGATTGTAGAATTAGTGCTTCCTTATTGTTAGTTTTTTTTTTTTAGGTAGTTCATGTTTATACTATGCTAGATATTAGACGTTATTTGGTAGCTAATTTTATTTTTTTTCATATCCACTAGATAGTAGGAAGATAATTTATAGGGAAAATTGCAGCCGACGTACCAAACCTTTCAATTAGTTGCAAATTTTGCTCAAACCTTTCATTTGTACCACCCACGGTACTGGATCTTTAAAAAATATGCACCGAAGGTCCAAATGGACGGTTTCCGTCCAGTTGACCAAGAATAGTAGATTTTGACCAATTTTTGACAAAATTAAAGGGGCAAAATGGTAACTATACAATTTTCTCATTAAACAAATAAAAAACAAAACAAAACAAAACAAAACAAAACCGGCAAACATCTCTCTTCCTAGAAAGCAGAGCCGGCAAGCACCTCTCTTCCCAGGCAATAGTGCCAGCACACTGCCGGGACTACCACTGCCTCTGAGCCGACACCACCCCTATCTCCTTCCCCAACCCCATTCTTACCAATTTTCCTCAAAACGTCACCACCACAATCAAACCAAAATAAACCCACCCAAATCCAGTGAGGTCGAATCAAAATTGGTAAATCAAAAGACTTCACAGTCGAATCAAAAGCCGTCCTTTGGATTCACTGAAAATGATAATTTTGCTTATTTGGTTATTGATTTTTTTTCTTTCGAGAATGAAATCAGATTGATTTGTTTATTGTTGTTGTTGATTGATTGATGAAGGGCGCGTCTGAGATATGTAGAGGCAAGATGTTCGAACAAACCGAGGTTTCTAAACGGATTGATAGATTATGTGTGGTCGTTGATTGTTGGGGTTGTGAATTTGAATTTGCAGAGGTTTCTAAGCTTGATCAGTGATTTAGCGGTGAACTGGGTTCGAGAGGTGAAGAAGGAGATGGTGTCGTCGTCAATCCACCGGTCAACAGAGGTACAAGATGGCTGGTGATCGGTGGTGAACCAGCGACGGGATGAGTGTTGAAGAAGGNTTGTGAATTTGAATTTGCAGAGGTTTCTAAGCTTGATCAGTGATTTAGCGGTGAACTGGGTTCGAGAGGTGAAGAAGGAGATGGTGTCGTCGTCAATCCACCGGTCAACAGAGGTACAAGATGGCTGGTGATCGGTGGTGAACCAGCGACGGGATGAGTGTTGAAGAAGGAGATGGTGGCCGAATTTCAAATTTTTGGTTTGGGGTGGGGTGGGGTGAAGAAGGAGATGAATAGTGTGCTCAAAACATTTCGACCCATCACTGAAAAAAGCCAGAAAAAGCTTTCTGAATGCTCAAAACATTTTCATTGTTGGTGGTTGTTAAGGGATTGTTGAACATTTTCATTGTTTGTGGCTCAAAACATTTTCATTGTTCATGGCTGTTGGAGGTGCGACGACGTGTTGGTGGTTGGTGGATTCTGATGGCTGCTCAGGCTGGGTGGGGTGGGGTGGGGTGGGGTGGAAGATGAACAGTTTTATTTTAGTTTTTTTTATATGAAAAATTATAAAATTACATTTTTACTCTTTAAAAATTAGTTAATAATTGGTCAAATTTTTACTTTTTTGGTCAACTAACGGTTTCTGTCAATTTAGACTCCAGGTGCGAGTTTTTTAAAGGTTTGATACCGTGGGTGGTACAAATGAAAGGTTTGGGCAAAGCCTGCAATTAAATGAAAGATTTGATAACGCGGTTGTAGTTTTCCCTTAAAATAAGGAAAACAAAATATTGAGATATAAATCATTATCAAGGACGACGTATTAGTTAATGGAAGATTGAATATAAGAATTCAACGAAAAAAGTTACGAAAATAATTGCTACAAGCAAAGATCAAGAAGTTTAACCACCCTTAATAAAAGTTGGTCATTTTTCCAAGGGCATTTCACTCTCTTCACTAGTATTCACATTAATTAAAACCAAAATTTTGTGTTCCTCTCATTATGTCGGATTAAACTTTTGATAACAATATCATGCGTGATCAGTAACGCAGCGCCATCGATTATCGATAGTAGTGAGATTGTGCTTTAGACGTTGATTGCCACAAAAAAATAGTTGATGCTAGCGGAAGTTTTTTTTATTTTTTTTAATCGATTTTTAGTAGGCAATTAAAGATATATTTTTATTTGTTACTTTACTGACACTAAAATTGTTATTTTTTACTGTATTTTCCTTGTGAATGTTTTATTATTATATTTTTTTTATCAATGAAATACTGTCAATAAATTAGTTGATCAGAAAATATATATTTTTAGAATTTTTATAGTATTACTAACTAAAAATGTTCTCAATTTAATTTTTTTTTTTGGAAATGTCATTTAATTTATCGATAGAATTTGCTGAAGGTAAAATATTTTTATTAGTTCCTATTATTAAGCTCTTGTTTGGTGAAGATTAAAATCAGTTTTTTTAAGAAAATTTTCATAAAAGTCGAAGAAATATCTATCAAACATGGACTAAATTCACCAACAATATTTTATCAATAAATAAATTAAGTAATAAGATAAATTTACAATAAAATGTTAAACGCATGCGTTTGCCGGGAGTCGAACCCGGGTCTATTGCTTGGAAGGCAATTATCCTAACCGTTGGACTACAAACGCTCCATGTTATCCTAATCGAATTTTATTATAATATTATTTATTAATTAGTAATTATACATTACACAGCCCATTCAAGTCGAAGCTCTTAACAGTGTGCTGATGGGCACTATCTGGTTGAGCAGCGGCGCGATGTGGATGAGACGGCGATTTTTAATAACAACCACCGTCTCCGCCTCTCATTCCTCTTTCATCACTTCCTCTGTTACGATACTCCCTTCCGTATCCTTACCTTTCCCTTCTACAGTAAAGCCACCACCACAACTCACTCCCTTTTCCAATTCCCATGCCCGTTCTATCTCAAACAACTCCTCACCCTCCCCTCTTCTCTCAAACACCAATCCTTCAGGTAAATCCCACTACGAATTACTTGCATATTGTAATTGTAAGTGTTTTTGTTATGGTTTCAAATGTTGATGTGGGTAATTTTATTTTATCTTATAGGGGTTGAGGAGAAAAATGGAATTCCAATGAAGGGATCGAAGGTAGTTTTGAAAGGAATGAGATACCCGGAACTTGAGGTTTGTTTTTCCATGATTTAGTATACTTTTGAGTAAAAAAAAATTAATGTTCAAATTTGTTTCTTTACAGTTCAAGTTCATTTTTTGTGTTCTACAAATTATTTTATTTAGACATAATTTTGGATATATGAATTTAAGAATAACTGAACTTTGATGATAAATAGCCTTATTCTTATCTTCCTTCAAATTACATTGTGGGGGGTTTTTTTTTCTGCTGCTCTAAATCTAATATTACCAACTGCTGTAATGCATTGAGTTCCATCTCATGGTTAAGGGCTCGAGCTGGCTATGATATTATGAATGAGTAGACTTGTGTTAAGGATGGGATAGTGTGAGTGGCTGAGGGACAGTGTCTTACTGGACCTTCTTGTAATGACCAATGCTTTAATCATCCATTATATTTTTAGGCATAAGGTTTTATATTTGTCTATGTTTTTCTAAACGTGATTGATTGGTATACAACTTTATGATTATTTTCTGTTTGATTCAATTTTTTAAGGATAGCTTTAAGATCATGAAGGATTTTTCTGCTGCTCATCACTGCTTCTAATTTTGTTATGCTTCGTAACAGAATTGGGTTCAGTCTCATGGTTATAGGCCTGCACAGGCTTTGATGTTATGGAAGCGCCTGTACAGGAACAATATATGGGCACGAGATAGTGAAGAATTGGAAGGTTATTCTCCTCTCTGTGAGCCAGATTTGTAATTTGTTTTGCAGTATGGTGTATATATCCTACATGTAACTCTGGTGGCTATGTTTTCATAATACTTTCCATTTTACTGTTGTCATGGTATAAATAACTTTGGTTTCTTTTGTTTACCGCTCCATGGATTGGCACTGAAGCTCTTGTTTTCATTCACATGACAGGTTTGAACAAGGACTTCAAGAGGATGTTGAGTGAACATGCTGAATTTAAAGCATTGTCTTTGAAGGATATTGATACAGCATCTGACGGAACAAAGAAGGTAGATAAATCTCTCAACATACTTTGATGTCAGAAGAACTATCTCATTTATTCTGAACTCACAGGAGATTGCAGATTTTATTCACATTGGAAGATGGACTAGTCATTGAAACCGTTGTGATTCCTTGCCAGAGGGGAAGAAATACAGTATGTGTTTCTAGTCAAGTGGGTTGTGCAATGAATTGTCAGTTCTGCTACACTGGAAGGCATGCTCGATTTTCTTTGTGCTTCTATTTCTTGGATACTCTATTCGTATATGGAACATAACTAAGTATAAAAATTTGCTTGTATGTGAATAAGTATGTTTTATTTTAAAATGAACTTTTCACTTACTTTTTTAGCTTAGTCTAACATGCTCCATTTATTCACTATCTGGTACGAGCAACTCCAATGTGTGCAACAAATTTTGGTGCAAAGTCACTCCAATGTGCACCAAACTTTGCACCATTTTGGTGCAAAATGGTGCAAAACCAAATACTATTACTTTGCACCAAAATGGCACTTTGTGACAAAATTGGTTAAGGTTATTTGTGACCATTTTTGTTATACATTTTTGTTATACAATAAATTATTATTATTATTATTTTTTTGAGCATTTGTAATAAATTTTAATAATGTAATCTATAATAGTTAAGGAAATAATTAAAATAAGAATACTCAAAAAATTTGAAAAACAATCACTATTATTTAATGACATGATTTAATATTTTCTTATAGATGCTCACATTGCACTTCAAAACGTATTAATTGATCATTTGTGGATTGAATATATGAATTCTGAGAAAACACTATTTCGACTTCATAATACCATGATATCGGGATATGAAATACATTGAACTATTTTTTAAAGACATGATTTAATAGTTTATTATTTGTGGTGTTTCTATTAATTGTACTAAATTTTTTAATGAATTTAATATTTTCGCTGATTTAACGTAATTATTTATTTAGTGATTCATGTAGTTGTAAAATAAATAAATTTTCAAATAAATAGATTGTTAAGAATTAAGAAAAAAAAAAGAAGAAGAAAATGATTAAACATTGTTCATTTGGTGTAATGGGTTGGAGATAATTTCTAGTTTGGTGCAAAATGGTGCAAAACTTACCTCAAATTTTAGTGCAGCATTGGAGATGGCTTTAGACCGTGTTTGAGCCCCATTTTTTGGAAAAATATATTTTGTAATAGTGATTATTTTTTTTGGAAAATGTGGTTAAAAAGTATGAAAAAGTTACGTGTAAAATTATTTTATTGAGAGAATGTAATTGAAAATGAGTTTGAAAAAAAAAGTGATTTTTTAGAGGTTCAAACAGGAGCTTAAGGTTACTTGCATTATAATTTACTGAGTTGTTTTGCAGAATGGGACTTAGAAGAAGTTTATCTGCAGCTGAGATAGTGGAACAGGCTGTTCTTGCTCGGCGCTTGCTTTCACATGAAGTTGGCACCATAACAAATGTTGTATTCATGGTAAATGTTTAATTTCGAATTACTTGCACTTATTAGTTATATCAGCATTCGCTCATGGTACTGTTGAAAGTATTTTTCCATGATTAAAAGCCTGTTTGACAACCATTATTTTAGAAAAAAATGTTTTAAATAGTGATTTTTAGAAGAATATATGGTTAAAAAGTACGAAAAAGTTTTTGGTAAACGTGTAGAATATTTTAATATGTGAATATGTGGTTGAAAATGATTCAGTAGCAAACCATAAAATAAATTAATAGGTGTCAAACAAGCAGTGCTCTTGGGGAAATAAATAAATAATATCCTTATTTCTCAAGCCAGTTTACAATTTTGATACTTGCTAGTGAAATCTTCATTCCTGAACAGGAATCGATTTCATTTCAACTAGCTTTTCTTGTTAAGATACTGCTAAGCACTCTATATGGATATCAAGAGTTACTTTCGTATTACTGTTGACCTGATGGAATTTTAATCTAGTTTGGCACGCTAGATTGTGATCATTAGAAAATTGATAATGAATTTGATGTTGTTTGTGAAGCTGTTAGAATCAGACTTTTGAATTGGAAGATAACGTGCTAACACAGTAAAGAAGGTAACTGAAAGATGCATGTTTGGGAAATGTTTATACTTTATAATAGGTTTAAATTATCAGTAGATAGAGATGAGTGGTGAATAAGTAAGTAGTACGGGTAGATCCCACGAAATATGTGGATAAAAAGTGGTTAGACCAAAAGCGCTTATAGTTTAAACACTTGGCGATAGAGGGCAGAATATTTGATAACCCATGATCCAGAATTAGCACCAAGACGTCACATACTGATTATGGCATGAAGAATCAGAAACTTTGCTTACTGATTCGAATGTGCTGTGAGTGTATAATTGAGTTAATTATCTATCAACTCAAACATAATTGGGAAGCCGAACCACTTTTCTTTTAATGCTTATGGGGAAGACAGAGTCCTGTTTTGGATGGTAGGAACGGGGGAGCAAATGATTTCGATCTTACACTGAAATTAAGCGCGTGAACTACCAAATGTGGCCATAATTCCCCTTGAGTTGCACTAAATAGGAGTGCATGGGATGGTATTTTATATTATGCACTTTTCTAGCGCTAACGAAGGTATTTTCATGGATGAATATATAGGGAATGGGAGAACCACTTCACAACTTTGAGAATGTTATTAAAGCTGCAGACATATTGGTCGATGAGCAAGGTCTTCATTTCAGTCCTCGGAAGGTTACTGTTTCAACGAGCGGGCTCGTGCCCCAATTAAAACGTTTTCTCAATGAATCTAATTGTGCTTTAGCTGTCAGCTTAAATGCCACGACCAATGAGGTATTTCTCTTGGAGCCTTATTTTAACCAAACAAATAGTAGACAAGGAGTTAGTTAAGTGTATATAGAGTTACTCTTCAATAAAAATTATTCAGGTCAGAAATTGGGTCATGCCAATTAACCGAAAGTACAACTTAGAAATGCTTCTTGGCACCCTTCATGAGGAGCTTCGACTAAAGCACAACTACAAGGTCTTGTTTGAATATGTAATGCTTGCAGGAGTTAATGACAGGTTAGACGACTCATAACCTCTGTCTCTTCTAGATGTCTGATCTGTCCATGTTTATCTAAGCTTTTTTTTTTTTTTTTAAAAATGGGTTTTTCTGTCTCCAAACATGTTTGGTTATCTTTTTTTACTTATGAGTTACTTTTTTTACATTGACCGTCGAACCAGCTCATCTAAAAACTTAAGCTATTTGAGAGGGGATGCGTTTGTTTATTTAGCCCTCGTTGAAGCCCCATTTTATCAAAAACTCATTTTCAACCACACATTCTCCAATAAAATAATTTTACATGTAAATCAAAAAAAATTTCTTATTTTTTAACCACACATTTTCCAAAAAATACAATTCCAAAATATATATTGTCCCCAAAATGGGGCTCTAACAAGGGCTTAAATTTAGTCTTCAACTATAAGTGTGTTACTGGACCACAAAATATTTATATGCATATTCATTGATTATGGATCAATGCAACCGGTTTTGAGATTTGCGTCGATTGTCTCTGTAAATGACATCTTCTCCGAGTTTCTTCCATGCCCAAATAACTATAAACTTGCTCACCAGTTTCTTAAGAGTAATCATACTCGTGCTCTCAAATATAATATACGGACCTCGTCCTTCAGGACTGTTTAGGCAATGTTACTTCCATAAGTGCTATATAATAGCACTCTACAACATAGGTCAAAGTCTAAATCCTTGTCTACATTCACGCGTATAATGCGGATGTGGCTCGATAGTTGTTAAATTGATAGTTTATACCTCTTGTTTACTAGGTTCTATCCACTTCTCTGAAAACTCACGTCTATACGTGAAAGAAATATATTGGTTATATTAATGGTTTGATTTGTTTTTCAGTATTGAGGATGCAAAGAGGCTAATTGATCTTGTACGAGGCATTCCTTGCAAGATCAATCTAATCTCGTTTAACCCTCATCAAGGATCCCAGTTTAAACCGACAAAGGAGGAGGAGATGATCGAATTTCGTAATATTCTTGCTGAAGCAGGGTGCGTTGTTTTCTTGAGAATGAGTAGAGGCGATGATCAGATGGCTGCCTGTGGTCAGCTTGGCAAGCCGGGTGAAATCCAGGCTCCCTTGCTTCGTGTTCCTGCTAAATTTCTAGGAGCATTAGAAGCTTTATTATGAACGTTAGTTTGCAGTGGTTCGTTTTCATAACTTTTTTCAATTAAAAAAATAAAGATCACAATTATACTGTCAAACGATTAATTTAACATTCATGGCATTTTTGAATTCTTGAAAATCAATATTCTAGAAGCTTTACTGTTAAAAACTCTATTAATAATAATTGTGATAAGTAGGATTTAACCAATCGATTAATTGCCGACTGCTCTACAACTGAGCTACGCGAGATTATATTTCATTTCAAAGGGAATCTCAAGGAGGCTCTGTTTCTTTATATTTCATCCATATCCTAATTTCGTTAATTTAATATCCCTCATTGACATAACAAATGTCATTTCTAAAGTCGCCATCAGGGGCGGATCCAAGAATTTTTTTTCTCACTAGCTAAAATTTAAAAATCGATATAATAAAATCATATATAATTATTATGCCGGTAAGGCAATAACAATTATTATGCCGACAATGCAACATTTCAACAAAACAACTTAGACAAGTAGGCGAAAACATTCAATTCAATATTTTGCCAACAAGGCAATAAGCAGATAGATGAGCAACTTGACTTAGTAGGATGTATTCTAGCTTTTATTTTTCCAACGTGTCTGTGGAATTAATCATGTT
>CAIGRP010113239.1:0-27537 GCA_903798385.1 Fraxinus cuspidata | reverse complement strand
GCGCAAATTTACTATCGTGACAAACTTTAATTTGAACTCTTAGGAAATGTCATAGCGACTTAAAAATATAAATCAGTTTATTTTCAAGTTCTACAAGAAAATTTTATTTGAAAACGACATAAGATCTTTTTTTTTTTTTTCGTCGCTACATAAATAAAGTACTACGTTCTGGAGGCCCAATGTTCAAGGGCTGATGCTAGGAGGGCAGAGGATGAGGCGGTCAAAGAGTACATTGCCAATTTCAACCTAACTGAGAAGTATCGGCGCATCAGTAAGTAATGGTGATGGTTTACCTATGCTGAAGTCATGGAGAGGGTGGGATAGCTCTATCGATAACTCGACGCTTATGAGCTTAGAGCTGAGTTCTTGGATGAAGTCCCTCAAATCGCTGGTGATGATGAAGCTGAGACAGAGTGTGCTTTAGAAGAGGCCTCGAGCTAGGAGGCTGCTGTTGCTGTAGAGGCATCAAGTGCACAAGCATCCGATCCTCAGCCACCCCTAGCGTAGAATAGGGATTTTTGTACAATATTTTTATTTAATATAATGCCTAAGACCCTCATTGTACAAACCTTTTATCAATGTAATACCTGTTTCTATTTCCTGTTCTTTATTTATAACTTGATTATGGACTTGAGTAAGTAATAATCCTTTAGTAATGTGAGGTCAGTAGGTTGAATTTAAACAAAAGTAAATGCACTCCAGCAATAACTTGAATAATCTGAATTTGAACACGAGTGAATGTGCTTCAGCTATAACTTGAATAATCTGAATTTGAACACAAGTGAATGCGCTTCAGCTATAACTTGAATAATTTAAATTTGAACACAAATGAATGCGCTTCAGCTATAACTTGAATAATCTAAATTTGAACAAGTAAATGCACTTCGGTAATAACTTGAATAATTTGAATTTGAACAAGTTTTGTTTTCCTTTTTAGATCGTCCAGCCTCATCATGGGAGGCTTGTGATGTACACCTTAGAGGATCATTGAGGTAATTCCTATTGGGATCAGATCCTCCCCTTTGAAGCGCCCACGCTTCCCTATATAGTGGATGGTGCATCCATATGGAGGCTCTTCCATGACATTCAATCTCATCATAGTAGGCTTGTGCGGTATGACTCGGAGGATCCCTGTTGGGATCAGATCCTTCTTTTCGAGGTGCTCACACTTTTCCCACATGGTGGATGGTACATCCATGTGGAGGCTTCTTCCATGGCGTTCAGCCTCGTCATAGGAGGCTTGTGTTGTATGCCTCAGAGGATCAGTGAGGTAATTCCTATTGGGATTAGATCTTCCCTTTTGAAGCACTCATACTTTCCCACATGGTGGATGGTGCATCTATGTGGAGGTTTGTTTTGTACACATTTTAGTAAACAACACCATTTTATTAGACTTCAAAAATAATAACAAAAGCTGGGAGGATTCCTCCAGCTACAATCCTTTTATTAATAATATATCCTAAGATGTTCGTCGTTCCATGGGTGTGACTGCACTTTCCTATTCAAGTCTTATATTCAATAAGTCTCTGGCAGTACCTCTTCGTTAATAAAATACGATCCTTCACAATTTGGACCCACAGTACCCGCTCCCTATTCTTTGGAGGATATGAATACCCTTCAAAGTGCAAGATCAATTACCTAGAAGGACATCTTTTATCTTTGCATTTTAGTAACGGATCATTTTTCTCTGATATTAGGCTAGCCTTACTTGGGATTCATCCATTTTTCATCGAGAAATATTAACTCATATATCCTCAACTCCTCGTTGGATATTTCGTTGAATTGTAATCGACGACGAGAGGATATACCGACTTCCACGGGACTTATTGCCTCTGCACCGTAAGCCATAGAAAATGGGATTTCTCTTGTCGAGGTTCGACTTATAGTCCTAATTTCCCATAATAGCCAAGGCAATTCGTCCACCCACGCACCTTTGGAGGCGTCAAGCTTCTTCTTGAAGGTGTATTTTATAGTTTTGTTCAAGGATAATGAGGTGTTGAAAAATACTTTGATCCCGAACTCCTCACATAAGTCCCTGAACCTCTTGTTGTCAAATTGACGCCTATTATCAGAAACAATTGACTGAGGAATTCCAAACCGACAGATAATGTTTTTCCATAAGAACATAGAAGTGATGGCTTCTGTAATTTTTGCCTAGGGTTCAGCCTTGACCCATTTTATGAAGTAGTCAACGGCGATGATATCAAAACTTGCGTTTCCCCTGCCTTTAGGTAGAGGGCCTTTAAGGTCAATGCCCCATTTGGTGAATAGCCAGGGGCTGGACACCACTGTTAGCTCCTAGGAAAGCTGTCTTTGAATAAGAGAGAAATGTTGGCACTTATCGCATTTTCTTACAAATTGAATGGAGTCTTTCTTTAAAGTGGGCCTCCTTGTTGAAGCACTTTTTGTACCAATTAAAGTCCTCTGGCATATTGCTGCAAACTCCCTCATGTATCTCATGAAGGACGTAGGTAGCTTCTCCTTCCCCTATAAAGGGGCATGGAGAATCCTCTCTTATAGAGCACATCATCATCAAATAAAAAGTGGTTGCTTTTCTCCTGAGTTTGTAGGCCACCTCCTTGTCAGTACGGAGAGCTTGATCTTTAAGAAAATTCCTTATGGGTTGCATCCACGTAGGCTCTCCTTTTATCCACGTCATTTCCATTATTTTTGAAGTGGATGGTTCTGAGAGATGCTCGATCGGTATCGTTATTAGTAGATCAAAGTCTCTGCTACTAGTAGGTTAGATAAAGGATCAGTATGAGCGTTCTCAATGCGAGAAATCTGAGTTAATTCAAATTTTTCAAAAGTTGAGAGTAGGTCCATCACCAATTTGAGGTAAGCAGTCATGGCTTTGTCCTTTACAGTAAAGTTGCCATTAACCTAGATGACTACCGGCTGGGAGTCGCTATTCAACCTCTTCACTTGCATTTCTTTAGCTAATTTTAGGCCAACCAACAGTACCTCATACTCGGCCGCATTGTTGGTGGCCTTGAACCTAAATCTTACTGCACAATTAATCTTGCGCCCCTCGGGGCTGATCAATACCACACCTGCACCTGAGCCCATTTGCCCAGATAAACCATTGATGAATAAACTCCAAGTGGGAGGCTCAGTAGGTTCCATTATTTCTTCCATCTCTAGGACATTGGCAAATTTCGCAACAAAATCAGCATGGGGCTGACCTCTGATAGCCTCTCTTGATTTGTAGATAATATCGAACTCCCTGAGTTCCACAACCCATTTCAATAACCTTTTCGATGCATCGGGTTTTTGGAGCACTTGCTTGAGTAGGAAGTTGGGATTAGCACATGTATAGTGTGAGCTTGAAAATATGGCCTCAATTTCCTAGAACATGTGATTAGTGCTAGAGCTAATTCCTCCATGTCAGGATAGCGAGTTTCCGCTACTAGTAGTGCTTTACTCACGTAGTAAATGGGCCATTGGAAGGCCTCTTCTTCTTGTATGAGAACCGCGCTAATGGTTTCATGGGACACGGCCAAATAGAGCTATAAAATTTCTCTAGATTTGGGCTTTGAGAAGAGGGGGCATGTCCTGGGAACTTCTTCGTAGAAGGCCTCTTCACATTCTTCCATCCATTGAAACCTTTTGTCCACTTTCAAGATTTTGAAAAATGGGAGGCATTATCAGTAGCCTTGGACACGAAACGACTTAGAGCCGCTATTCTCCAGGTAAGACTTTGCACTTCCTTGGGCTTTTGTGAAGACCTCATCTCAATTAATGCCCGTATCTTCTTTGGATTATCCTATATTCCTCTTTGATTTACCATATACCCCTGGAATTTGCTATAAACAACCCGAAATGCACATTTAAGGGGGTTCAACCTCATTCTATACCTTCGTAGCGTTTGAAAGGTTTCATACAAATGCTTCACATGACCACTTACTTTCAAACTTTTTACCATCATGTCGTCTATGTAGACATCCATGGTATTGCCAATGAGGTTGGTAAACATCTTGTTAACAAGCCTTTGGTAGGTGGCTCCGGCATTTTTTAAAACTAAATGGCATCATCTTGTAGCAATAGGGACCTTTATCAGTAATGAAGGATGCATTTTCTTCATCAGTCGGGTGCATGGAAATTTGGTTGTAGCCTTAGTAGGTATCCATAAAGCTTAAGAGCTAATGTCCAACGGTGGAGTCTACAACTTGGCTAATTCTCGGGAGGGGAAAACTATCTTTTGGACAAGTCTGACTTAGATTGGAAAAATCAATGCACACCCTCCATTTACCATTATGTTTCTTTAGTAGTAACGTGTTGGAGATCCATCGGGGGTAGACTGTCTCTCAGATAAATTCGTTCTGGATTAACTTATGTACTTCCTCCTTAAGGGCCACATATTTTTCCTGGTTGAGGGCTCACCTTTTTAGTTTGTGCTGGTTTATCATTTGATCAATTTTCAGGTGGTGGCAGTTGACCTTTGGGTTAATGCTTATCATATCTTCATGCCTCCAGGCAAAAAATCAAGGTTTTTACATAAAAATTCCTTTAGTTCCTCATGGCCCTAAGTGGCAGGTTCTTTCCCACTTGTAATTTTTTGTTAGGATCTTGGGGATCTACTGGGAAGTTTTTGAGTTCTTCCACCTATGCGGTCTAGTATTCAGACTCAATGATACGCTGATCCAATTCATGGGCACGGTTGGCCATTCGGCGGCATCTGTCATCTCAACATCTTCCTGCCCAGTGTTTTGTTCTTGAACGTCTACCATATACGTCTACAAGCACCATGTTGATGTTCCTTGGTTCGGCCTTTATTATGGAATTTAGGTAGCATTCTCGGGCTCCCCTTTAGTCACCCTTCACAGTGGAAATCTTCTCTCGGTGCGAAATTTCATACACAGGTGGTGAATAGAGGTGACTGTCCATAAATCTTTCAGAGCAGGCCTCCCTAGAACCTTATGATAAGCCAACCTGATATCCACTATCAAGAATTCCACGAAATTTAGGGTCCATTTGATTGCAAGAATAGAATTTTGGTTAAAAGAAAATGAATTTCAAATAATTGAATTGACTAGAATTGTTTTCCTTGGAAATGTCATTTAATTGTGTTTGATTAGTATAATGTTTTACGTGAAAAAAGTGAAATTTTGGATCTTTTGGCATTCATTTGGCTTTGTTTTATATGGAAATTGTCCATTAAAGGGATATAATTTGTTATAATTGGGGATCGAATTTGTTTCCATGGGGGAAAAAAAATGGTAGCTTGGAAAACCAAATCTCACCAAATTGGTGGGAATTGATTTTCATAAAAATCAAGGATTTGGAACCGTGTGAGGCAAAGCCAAGAAAATAATTGCCAAACATGACTTTTGGTGGAAGATGAAATTTCATTTCCAAGTTCTATGGAAAAATTGTGCAATCAAACATAGCCTTAAAGTTATTTGAGGTAGCTCTCCCATCTCTTCGACAAGGGTGATCTTCCCCCGTAGAATGATGCTATCCCCGATGAAGCCATATAGGGAGGTTGTGATGGAGGTTACTTCGTGGTCGATAATCATTTTGTCGAAGGTAGTTCCAAATAGGATATCAACGAAACTACCGTTATCGATCAACATCCGTTTTAACCCATTTCGAGCCACGAGTACCCTTACCATAAGAGCATCACATTAGGGATAGTGTATTCCATCGGTATCTGGCTGAGTGAAAGATATGGGAGGCAATGGTCTCCCTTGTGAACTGTTATCCACTATGTAACTTGTCATCGGTGGGATCGTGGCTTCTCTTGCATAGTTCCTCTTAGAGTTTCTCGTATCACCCCCAACATAAGGTCCTCCAAAAATAGTATCAATCTCGTGGATTGGAGCATTATTAACTGGAGGATTCCTATGTTGTCGCTGCCCCTCCCTATGTCCTTCCCTGTCGCAGTTCCTTCTTCGTTTGGGAGACTACTCCCGACGACGAGTTGCCTCTTCGCTCCTAGGCCTATGATCTTACCTTGGAAGGGGCATGTCTCTAGGGGGACAAACATTTCTTTGGTCATTTTTTATGTTCATTTGTATTTGATGTAGAACGATTTCTCTGCAATCTGCAGTATCGTGGCTGTAAAAATGATGGTAAGAGCAATACTGAGGGATGTTTGGCCTATTTCTGGGTATCGAGCCCTACCCTCGACCATTTCCTCTTTGAATGGCCCTTTGCCTAGATTCGTGCTGCTGCGCATTGGTCCCGGGCTCCACATCTTCGTTGGCCAATGTGGGTACGGCATTTAGTGTAACTGTGGCCAGTGATTGTCCGCCACGGGGGTAATTTGACTTCCAGCATGGCTCCATGCATGGTCCATTAGGTAGGAGGTTGGCCATTTCCCACATTGTCTCTATGGAGGTGGTTGACCCCTGCGGCTCGATTTCGGTGGTCAATTAACTCCTTATTAATGATTTCTCGCCTCGTCATTTCGAGTAAAGTGTCATAGCGGCAGGGACCTGATTTTGTACATTCCTCCAGAATAAGGTGTTCATGTTCAAACCACCTCACAACACAGATAATGCTTCCCAATCTATGACATGAACACAGTATGTCATTTCGTCAGTAAATCGGGTCAAGAAGCTTTTCAATGTTTTTCAAGACTGTTACCTCATGTCCTAAAGGCATTAGATGGGAGCTTCTCCCTCTTTGCTTATGACAAATCTTTTCAGGAATGTAGTCTTAAATTGCGGCCAACTCCGAATACTTCATAGGGATAGCCCAATGTACAAAATCTCAGCTGCTCCACTCAAGGTGAGGTGGAAGGCTCTGCATTTGACGGCGGAGGAGGCACCTCTCAGGCTTATGTGTGTATTATAACTATTTAGAGGTTTGACCAAGTCATCTATTCCATTGTAATTTTGTATTTTTGGTGGCACATAATGGCCTGGGACAGGAGCATTCCTCAATTCTTGTTGAAAAAAGGCAAGTTTTCATCGCCATCGTCTAAGTCACATGATCTTTGGGGATCTCATCCTCATCGACCTAATATCTTGGTGGGAGATATGATGGGCTTGCTTGGTCTCTCGCTTCCTCTTCCCATGCTACCTATTTCTAGGCACTGTAACCTGAGGAGCATATTTCTGCCTTCCCTACAGCTGCTGAGTTTCAGGAGGTGGTGGCTGAGGTCTATTTCTAGACTCAAGTGGTGGTTGGAACGGCCTATGCCTAGGTCTTGCTGGGCTTTTTCTGTCAAACACACTTTCGGACCTTTGTGGCATATACTCGAGTTTATATTCAGGGGGAAAGAGTCATCCATGTCTGCCTGGGCCTTGTGGGTCGGCTGAAAGCGTAATTTGAGGAGACGTCTACTCCTACTTCTCTTTCATTGGGGGATACTTCTCGATTTTGCCTAGGGGATGGGACCCTTTGACTTTGAGCCTCATCCTCTTGATACTTTAAGATTTTCCATTGGAGGTCATCATTGGTTGAACCTCAAATTCTACCTTATTGAGCCTCGTCTTGAGGCATGGGCTTCGGAGCTTCGGTTTGACAAATGCTCCAGTGCTTCTACCTTCATTTGAGCCTCGACATTTGTGGTGCTTTGGTAATATGTACTTTGGTAATGATGGACCTTGGAAATCCATTGGGCTTCGGCAATAGTGCCTCGAAAGTACATTGGGCTTCAACAATGGCCCTCGACCAAATGGGCTTCGATTGTTTCTTTATCTTCTCGGCCATTGGGTCAGCCAGCATGAGCGCAACACCTTGCATCCCAAATGCACTGACTATTCGTTATAATTATAATCTTAACGTTGAAGTGTGAATTTATCGCAAGATAAGTACAATATTAGCGTCAAGCTCGTTGATATGAATAAAAAACTAAAGATTACATCTAAATTTGGAATTTTCCACTAAAGTTTCTTATTATTGTGACATACTGTGCACCGCTCGTGCAGTAGCAATAATATTTTCCTTTGGTTTCTGTCTTACACTAATTAGCTTTATTTTCCATAACCCAACTGTCAACAACAAAATATGTAATCATTAATTTGACTAATTAGCTCGAAGTATGAAGAAGTTGGAACCAAAGTTGTTTTAACTTTTGCATGTAAATTATAATTGACAGAAGTATCTTTGTGCTTTTCAATATTTCCAACCGAGTTGGGATCTTTTTGACCATTATTCACAGTGTTGGCCCTTTTAACGTAGAACGAATTGCACACCTCACAGTATTTGGTTTGTACTATTCTATCTTTTCCATTGTCCGATCAATATCACATTTTTATTTTTATTTTTCTCTTTTCTCATATTTTCTAAAGAAGTTTATTTTTTTTCTCAGTTTTCAAATTTCAATTTTTCTCAAAGTTATTTTTATCCACACATTATTAACAGCAATTTGTGTTTTTTCTTCCGATGAGAACTTTTAAAAGAAACTATCTTAATTTGTATTTGAAAATTATTTTTTAAAAGCACTTTCTTTTTTGAAAATACTTTTAAAGGAAGTCATATCAATTTTCTCTTCTAACAATCAGAATCAATTTAATAAAATTAGTCAAACGGATCTAAAAACAACTTTTGAGTTCAAAAAAAAACTTCTTTTGACTTTTCAAAAATCATGCCAAATGGATATTTAATAAAACATATAACTTTTATCAACTCTCAATCATATATTTCATCACTATTTATCAAAATTTGCTAAAATTGTAATTTTAGAAAAATCAACAGGTGTTAAATGCACGCCAAAAGCTAAACTAGGTTACTAGCCGCAACTCCAAAGTTAAGGTGTATGTCTCCCCTCATGCAATGTGAAGCCATAAAAGGCGGGATAAGTTATAAAGACTTGTTGATTTTTATAAATCTGAAGTTAAAAATTCATCGTTTTCCAATAATTCTGAAAAATTTATTAAATTAAAAAAAAGTCTCAATTTAATTTATTTATTTATTTTTAATTCTAATTCAACATGCCTTACAATCATGCCATGTAAATTTCTACTGCATCGAGTTTTGAACTCTAATACTGTTAAAAAATAAATGAATGTATATTAGTCAAATTTAAAAAGAATAAACAAGATTTATGGTTTCCTTTCTTTATAGTATTGTCAAATGACTGTCGAATTCTCACAACCAAACATGATGGGGAGTGTTTTAAAATTATAATAATAATAATAATCTTGACCATCTTTTTTTTTTTTTTTGATAATTTTCTCCATTTCTAATTCTTCATCTTAGTACGTGTAATATACTTAGTTGATTTTCACAAATGAATAAAATGGCCCGAGTGCATTATGGCCAACTAATTTGTAAATTTTCTATTAATTTTGGTGACCAGCTAGCAACAAGTGAAGTTATTGATAAGAATAGAACAATAACATCATGATTATAGATAAATTAAATATAGATAAAGGTGGCCACTTGCCACTCATGGGTCCAAATTACTTTTGGACCATACTAACTCTACGTCAATCACTTAGTTAATGTGAAGCATATGAATGGATTTTGCACTTATAATTGAAATGGGATCTGCTTTTTACTGTTAATCAACACTTCTAATCTAACTTATAATTATATTATAGAATGCACAAGTCTAAGTTTAACTTTATTTGGTAAAAAGATCCAGCTTTCCCGGCATCATTGCCGGTTGCCCCCCCTTGTCGTCCCATAATGTAAATTTTGCAAAATTCCATCCCTCCTCTAATTCTCGCACAAAAAATAGATATTGAAAACCAAAGAGGTGATTTAACCTCTCGGTGAACTATGAATTAAAAACTATTAATGGTGAGATTGAGGATTTTTTTTTCTCTCCCCCCTACGTGCATTAGTGAAATGATTCAATTTCGTTTTCTGGAAAATGAAAATTAAGGGTTGGCCACTAAATTTTTTGAATTAGCTGCTTTTAAATCGTCAACTCTGAAAAATGAGGTTTCGAGTGTTCAATCTATTTAAAAATAAATAAGTCATCTGGAATCTAGATGATCATCCAAATTTTGAATTAATAACGTTAATTTATTTAAATCTTATAGTTTCACCCTTGAATGAAAATAAAAACCCATCAATATAAACGTAAAAATTGCATCTCACTTCACTTTAAAGTAGAGAATAAAAACGTCCAAAATTCAAAGTGATAACCTAATTGAACACATTTTAGTAACAAAACTTTCAAATGTGAAACATCAGCGTAGACATTTAATATCACTTGTAGAACAAATTCACATATTTAAATAAGTAGAACCTCACAGTCGATAGATAGGGAAACCAAAACCACCTCTAATTAAGAAGTTAAAAGTCCTGGTCCTAATTTTCCTTTAAATCATCGACCAAAGAGGAAGACGCAGACACACGTGTTGTGTGTGTTTTTGCTATTAGGTAAAATGATTATTTAGTATAAGATACACATCAGGACATAAAATTACTTTTAGATCCAAAATAACATCAAGTGGAGGAAGAAAAAGCAAAGGAAATTTTAAGGACATAAAATAGGGGACAAAAGCATAAACAATCATGTTGTGCTCCATAATTTTTTCAAAAGCAAACCAATTAATTTAGAATCTCCTTCCACTCTCGTTGAATTATGTGAGGGAATGTCATTCACTTTTAGGCAAAGCTCAGAGGAGAAAAAAGAGAATTATGATGATTATGTAACGCAGATTTAGGTACAAAATCTTGATGGTGTAGTCAAAGCATTATCCTTTTGCATTATTTGAAATCAAACGGAAAGAAGAAAAAGCAGTTTCAATTATAGCGTGTACTTAATCATGAGGCTCTCCAAAACCATTCCTTCCATTTTGCAAAATCTTGATATGCCATTACATTTTACAGAAAGGTAACTGGATCCCACCTTTGTCCCTCCATTAATTTCGAACGTCACACATTTTTCGCTTTCGGTTTTTCTTGATCATGCAAAAAACGAAATAAAAGAAGTAGCACGTAACAACATGATGAATAATTCATGTGTCTTTCCAGGCAGCAAAAGCTGGCAACTGAGCCACTGAGGGTGGAAGAGGCCTCAGTTGAGCGGTACTACTGTTCATCCAGGGATTGATGTTAGTCGAGGCAGACGTGGTGGTGAGGGTAGTAGGCTTCGCAAAGAGGATGGAGGCATCTGTTTTATCTGGACTTGCTTCCCTTGAGCTGCTTAAGCTGGTAACCAAAGACGATGGGTTCGAGTAGTGTTGTGTCCCATTCCCAGGATTGATCGTTTCATCCATAACTGGCTGGCTCATGTTAGCCGTGTCGACTCCAATCAAACCCTGCAGCCCTACTGAGAAAGAATTTCCTACATGGATTGTTTTCTCATTCATTAATTCCAAAGAATCATTTTGTTGATGTCTGCGGGATTGGAATAGCACTGTTTTCCAATCAGGTATATTCTCCAGTTGAGCATATCCCTCGGGTTTCTGTGCTGCTACTGCGTTGTACACGATGACCTCAGGCTGTGGCTCCCTCTCCTTATTTCGCCTTGCTAACTCTCCAGTAGGCAGTGTATTGCTCGCGATAATTTTCTCAACGTCATATCTTGATATGTCAAAGTTAGTCACAGCATTTACGCCCCGGAACTTGATTGCAGCAATATCATAAGCTTCAGCTGCTTCCTCTTGAGTGCCTGAGGTCGAGAAAATAAATAATAACCATCCTTATTTAGTACACAATATTAGACGGTTCTAATCGGAGTGCCATAAATTTTAATCAAGAACTTGGATAAAAATGACTTGTAGTTCTCTTTATCATTTTGTCTCAAGTAGCAGCCTTATAAAAATTCATTCCGACTCGATATCAACCAATTACACGAAGTTATGTATGAACAGCATTATTAAAAAGTATGCTATAATTTGCAGACAACTTTAAATAAATGATTCTGTAAGTAACAAAGACTAAAATTCCATTGATGAGAACTTACTGAAAGTTCCAAGATAGAGGTCCTTGTTCCCGGCAACCCGGCCAATCCGAGCCTGCCATCTGCCATGCTGATGATGCCTGTAAATGTTGTTAATTCCGCATTTTAAGGTTATGCAACTTGAAAAATCCAAAAAAGGCTCCCCTAAGATCAAGCATAATGGAACATTATCTTATTAAAGGAAATATTCAAATGAACCTTGTAACTCCTCTGTACATTGAAGCTCCCCTAGAAAACCCACTACTTTTCCTGCAAAACAAAGCTGTAAATGAGATTCTACCTAAAAAATACTAGGAAACAAAACCCATTAACCAGATTCTTTAATTCTTTGATAAATAAACCTTCTTAAATGCGCGACGTATTCTTGTCGACTCATGTTCTTCATCCCCTCAAGCTCTTGCTGGTAGTTCTCCAACTGCGCAATAGTAATAACTGTAATTTTGATAGCTAAAAACATCAAAAGAAAACAAAAAACGACCCAAGGTAAAAACAATATATACCGGGAAATTAATATGTGTAGAGGGTCCCCAGTACTTGAGTGCAGCAAGATCATATGCTCTTGCAGCCTTCTCTTCCATATCATAACCACCTAGAATGAGTTTACTATTTAAGTTTTTTTTCTTCATAAACTTAAAATAGATTTATACTCTTTGTAAAAAACAATAATCTTACCCAGATAAACTGATATTTATATGATTTGATGGAAACAGCATATGATCCAGAACATGATGGCACATGTCAAGAAAAATCAACCGAAAGTTAGACCACCAAATGGAGCCAAATATGGCAGTCAAAACCCAGAATACATCCAAAAGAATATTATACAGGGTTTCATAATTCTTGGCTAACCTTGCCTTCCTTTTCTAGTCTGCCCCTCCTTCTTGCAACTATTATCCCACAGGTGAGCTTCATACCTACCAGTCCACCTATGTCTGAAAAAACAATAGAAAAATATCCCATCAAATCAAGGAAGAAGCAGGCCAAAACACCATGAAATTTTTTAAACAACCCAACCAACCAAAAAATGTTGAAAAAATGGGCTGTGAACAAAACTACTTAAGATCTAGCAAGAAAACTTAGCAAGTAACGATACACTGGAAACTAGAGAAAGAGTGGACTAACCTAGTTACACCTCTATACTGGGATGTTCTTTGACCAAATGTGTCAATAGATTTCCTATGAACAGTTTGCTTTTGTGCAACTTTTTCAGATCCTCTCTTCTTGGTTCCCAAGGCTATACAGTGAGTTTCAGTGGGTGAGATTTGCCTTGAAGCAGTGACACAACTAGACTGAGAATTAGGACTCATGGACAAGCTCAAAGACTGCAAATCCCCACAGCCCATTGCATCACCACCGCAAATATTATGGCCATCAACCATACAACAATTTACCTGCTGTTCTAAGGGATGATGATCCACCCATGTTTTCAGACACGTAATTTCATTTTCACTTGTTGGAGGAAGCTTACAGTCGACGATTTGAGTTTCCTTAGGTTGTTCCTCATCTGTTCTCTGATACATGCCATTGCACTGTAGCCCATTATAATACTGATGGTGTTGCTGCTGCCTGAAGGGGACTTGGCTGTAGAACATGCTATCTAAGCTTAGAACCATTGCTGCTCTGTCATGGCTCCCATAGTCATGACTTGCCATTGTTGTACCACCCAAGAAATCTTCCAGTTTAGGAGAGGAATTTGGTACCATAGCTAAATGAAAGGAGAACAAACGAGAGTGAAAACATTGAATGGTAAGTTAACAAAATGACAAAAAATGGAAAACATAATAAAAAACAGTAAGAACCTAACCTTGTGTGTGGGATCTAGAGAAATCTTCCATAATGCAAAGGGAGCCATCAGATTTAAGAGGCATTACGGACAAAGGAGAGTGAAAGCCACTCATTTCACCTACTCCATAACAGATGGCTGAAGTATTCAGGTGAGGAGGTGAAAGATAGAAATTGCTTTCTGGAACTGTAGAGGTAGCAGGAGGGGCTTCAGTTTGATGATTGAACTGATGATGATGATGATGAGGATGAGGATGGTGAGGATCTGAAGCAGAAGAACCCTCCATTTTCATGGGTGAGAGAGAAAAACCCAACCAGCTACTATTGCTATTGCTGCCATTGCTATTATCATTCATGGACTTCATCTTCTACGGCTTCTCTCTCTCTCTCTCTCTCTCTCTTCTCTTAGTTGTTGCCTGTTTCTCAAGGCAAATCAATCATTGGTAGCAAATAAAGTAATCATTTCTCTATCTTGATTCTTCATCTTAAAGAACTTAAATTTTCTTTTGTAGTTTTGTTGCAGAATCTCATGAGAACAAGAAAAACATTTGGCTAACAAGAAAAATCTTCTCTCCCGTCAAGAGAACAAAACAGCTATCTTTAAATTAACAAATAGAACGAAATTTTTGGAGGCAAATGGTCAGAGAGTAGCATTCTATTGGGATCTATGTACGTCCATATCGTTGGAGTATTTAGGAGAGAGGGGCCTTTTGCTAAATCCTTTTTAAGTGTCTAATTTCCTTGCCCAACTCCTAAAAACCCTACCTTAAACCCAGAGCATGGTACCATAAAATCAGATGAAGCCAGAACCCCAAATGCACTTGTAATATATATAATATGGTAGGTATTATCTGAAGTAACCAAGAATTTTAAGTTCACTAATCCCTAGTCATTTAAGAATAGTGCAAAATATATTGTTTTTGACTTTTGATTTCTTTCCTGTTGTCTCTTTCTTTCTTTTTCTTTGTGGGTTTTTGTTAAGCTTACTGTATAAGAAAAACCCAAAATAAGTTACTAGTACTACGAGGTATTCTTAATTAAGTTGCTTATAAACACCTTGCAAAATTAGCCAAACATGTTGCAATTATTTTGGCTCTATCTTTCTTTTTCTTTTTTGGGTTAATATTTCTTTAAGCCCTTGTTTGGGCTTTAATTTTTCAAAAAAATGTATTTTGAAATAATAAAATATTGGAGAATGTGTAGTTAAAGAATAAAAAAAAAATTCGATTTATATATAAAATTATTTTAAAAAATAACGTGTGATTAAATTTGAATGTTGAAAAAAAAATTGTAAAAATGAACTTAAGCATTGGGCTAATTAAGTCATTAAGTTTTCACACAGTATGTTACAATTATTTTGTGAATCTAGTGGAGATGTAAAGAACCAATGGGAGAGGAGGGCGGTCAGAGATAATAACCAAAATAAGATTGCTTTTAATTTACAGTAACAGAGGCTTGGATAGATTTGACGGGCAGAGACATCGGCCCATCCAGTCACTTCATGCAGGACAGCTTTTCTGTAACATATATATCCAGCTGCAATAAAGTTTTGCACTTCGAAATTATTTACCATTTCTTTTTCTATACCAGATAAGTTACAATTTTCAATTTTGGGATTGTTTGAGGTCTGTTTTTTTTTTTTATAATTTTATAATAATATTTGATGAAAAATGCGTATGTGAAATATTATTTTATTGAAAAATATATGATTAAAATATCATCAAATCAATGCAAAAGAATGCATTTTAATGGAAAAATGAATCTCAAACAAGAGCTCCAACTCTTTTCTTGGATTTTATTTTATACATAGGTATCTACCATTGAGCTAATAGTCTCATGCAAGCCTCCCATTGGGGGCTGCAATGCAAGAAACGAGAGAAACTCCATCCCTCTCTTTCGTTTTTTTTTTTTTTTGGCCCCATGTCGCCACACAAGTAATTTTTTTTTTTTTTTTTAAGGGAAGTTCTCAAATAGCTTTAGAAGTTCTCAAAAACTAAAGCTATTTATTTGAAGATAAAAAATTTCCTTAAGAGGTATTTCTAGTAAAATTTTATCACGATCACATACTACATAGTGTTGGTACTTTCTCTTGTTAATTTTCTCAGTTCAAGTTATGTTTTGTGTTGCATGTCTTTGGTACATGGAGCTATCTACTGTTTTGTATATATAAGCATAAAATGTGAACATTTGACGAGGCAGAGTAATGTGACAAACTAAGATGCGGGCAGATTTCAGCACATTTTGGACGCTAGCATTTAATATCATGTTAAACCATCTTTCATTCTTTCGAGTTCAACCATTTCTTTCATTTTTACTCCCACTTTCTCTCCTCCTATTGTCTCCATAAATATAAAATTTCTATCTTACTTGAATTTAATTTTCAATCTCTGTCTCGCAGAAAAGTTAAAACTTATATTATGTAAAAAAATATGTAACTCTTCTTTCCAAAACTTATTTGCTTTTCTAGGGCGAATGGTATTGTAGTCAACACCTGCTTAGACAAAAAGTGGAAGTGGGTCTCTAATTGCTCCTAATATTCCAGAAATGATGAGAAAATGGCCCTCTAAAATAGCAATGCATTCGGTGATGCATGTACTTTTATTCAACACCTTTACAATAATTTATAATAAATCAACTAAATGATCAAACGACCCCTTTATATAAATTATTACATCAAAACAATTATATAGCAGTGTATAAAAAATAATGGGTTTTGAATTGCCGTTGCTGAGGATGATGCTCTAAGCGTTATCCAATGTTTGCACATGGATTTTAGTTGTTTGCTTGATATTTTGATAAAAGTTTAGTAGATTTTGGCAAAAGTTGATGTATGTACGGTCGAAAAAATGATAAATATTAAGAATTTCATTAAATGTGTCGTTATAATTGAAGTTTAACCAATTGAAAAATTGATAAAATTATCTCTTGTTACTAACAAACTGGTTTGGATACCCCCTATTAGTTTAGCCTCCATTTGAGAATAATTTTTAAACGTTTTAATTTATGAATAGATAAAAATAATGGAGAAATAGATAATACTTCTGAATCCATTAAAATGTATACTCGAAAATATAATTTGATCAATTATAAATGATTTATAAATTTTGAAGAACTGAGTCTTAATATTTACTCTAATAAAAACTTACTAAAAATATTAGAAAAGTAGATAAAATAAAAACATGTCTTGTTTTCTTTATTCGAAACTGAAATGTCTCATGAATCATGAATCGAAGAATATATGAGACGAAGCAAGTGTTTGATGATATACAAGTAATTACGATGGGTCCTTTACTCGTGCGGGTATTGCATGCAGAAGTGGATTATTGGAGACAGATTTTCAAATGTAAATGATTTGGTTTGAATCTATAATAGTAAGAAAGGCTTGAGTTTTGGGGGGAAGGAAATACTCTTTTGATTATATAGTAATGATGATTGGATCCACCAAGCACTCCCACAAAGATAATGCCTTTCCCTGTCAGATTAAAATCATGTCAATAATATGATTTGGCTCCAATTTCTCAATTAAGGTTTCGCTTTCTTTAAATAAAAGAATTACAGCTTCTAAGTATGGTAATTTACAAAAAAAAAATCTTCTATATCAAGCATGATATAATATGTACAATCAAATTTCTAAAATTGAGATGCGTAGTCAAATCTCTAATTTAAGGAAGTAAACACAAATAGCCTATCAAATTTATGTTGGACGATCGAGAAGCATCAATTTATCAACCATAAATTGATGGTCATGGTGAGATAAAGATTTGGTAAAGACATCAACTGTTTGGTTTTCATTAGAGACATGAGGAAGAGAAATTTCTTGACGATCAAGGGCTTCACAAATAGAATGACAATCTACCTCAATATGTTTGTTGCGTTCATGAAAGACCGAATTACTAGCAATCTCAATAGCACTAATATTATTAGCATGGAGAGGAGTGGGAGAAAGTTTTGGAACACAATTTCTCCCCAACAAGTCTCGAAGACATAACGACATGGCCCGATATTCAGACCCATTGAAAGATTCAGAGACACGGGCTTCTTCTTACTTTTCCAAGAGATAGGGGCACCATCAAGAAATATACACCTCCCGATGATAGAACGGCGAGTATCAACACAACCATCCCAATCAACGTCTTAAAATCCCACCAACTGTAACGAAGTCCAAGACGAAAGGAACAAACTGGGGCCAGAGGTACATTTGAGATATCGAAGAAGACGACGGACAGAAGCCAACATGTCGAGCAAAGAGCTTGCATAAACTAACTGATCTATTGGACAACAAAGGAAAGATCGGGTCTCGTAATGGTCAAATAGTTCAAATTACTTACCAACTGTCGATACAATGAAGGATCAAATAAGGAGTCGCGACCCTTTTAGTGTAACTTTAAATTGACCTCCATACGTGTAAGAACCAAATTAGTGTCTTGAAGATCAACTAATGAAAGTAACTAATGTGTATACTTATTATGATGCAAGATTGTGCTAGATAAAGAATGTTGGACCTCAAGTCCAAGAAAATACTATGAGGAACCAAGATCTTTTATATAAAAAGAAGATATGAGTCTCTATTAGAATTGCTCGATTAGCTGATGATCAGAATTTGTAGTCACAATATCATGTACATATACAATAAGTATAATCATCTAAGTGGTAGTGTGCAAAAGAAGATAGAAGAGTCATACTGACTCTGAGTAAAAGTAAACTCCAGAAGAGTAGAGTGAAATTTCTCAAACCAAGCCTACGAATTTGACTATCTCCTGTGGATTACCAACACCTCGTTCTTGTACTCTTCATGTGCTTCCAGTACAGCCTCCCTCAATCTTTAGCAACCTTTATTGAGAGAGTACCTTCTTAATTATATTTAGGAAGTTGGTGGTTTGAAATATATGATTTTGATGTTTTTTGCAACTTGTCATTGATTGAACTTAAAAGGATGCTATGAAGATATAAAATAATGATCAACCACACTCTGAACAAAATAGAGGTTGGGTTTTGTAGCTTATAGTGTTTGGGTTGTTTAGGATTAGATAACATATTAAACTCGCAAACTAGGTCTATGCCGGATAACGCCGCCAACCGAGAGAGAAGCGAGCAGTTAGGTCGGGCGAAAAATTTCTATTGATTTTTTAGTGTGGCCGATCAAGCGAGACTTGGACGGTAGACAAGCCAAAGTACGATGGCGATTTTCCTTGTTCCGTAAATGATCTCCAAGACTCCCTATCCAACCAAATAACTAACCAGTTAATTTCGTTGACTTTTACAACTCTTTTATAATAATCATTTTGTCTAAAGAATAGCCAATATAAATTACAATCTAACAAACTCTCCTCTTGACATTCTGTAACAAAACTATATAATACAAACCAAGGAAGTAAAAACAAAATTAATCTACCAAAACTCAAACTGAATATATGTCTCTTGCATTCATTTTAAACCTATTCTTTGAAATCAACAACTTAAATACCATATAAAAACACGTGAAATAGGAAATAAAATAATTGAAACAAACTATCATAAATATGCTAGCTAGATTGGGAAGTAATACTAATGTTAATCAAAATACGAACTGAAACATTAATATTACAAAACATCAAAACTCATAAAAGCTATGCATTATGATATGGAATGCCATGAAATACTATCATCCCCACCCCCCCCCCCCCCACATCAAACTTTCCCTAAAATGCAGTTAAAAAAATGACATCATCTCTTCCCCCTCCCATTNCCCCCCCCCCCCCCCCCACATCAAACTTTCCCTAAAATGCAGTTAAAAAAATGACATCATCTCTTCCCCCTCCCATTATTGTTACAATTGACGAAGGGAACTATATTAAATGCAATCACTTTCTTCTTCCCCCCTTTTTTCATTCAAATATCATTATCAAAAACCAACAACAATGTATAACAACTCAAAAAATACAGTTGATAGAATGCACAAGCATAATCAATTATTAATAAACTTTCTCACATACTCAGTTCAAGCCTAAATGGAGTAAATTGTACGAATGACTCGTGTATGTAAAATGCCACTACTTCCTTGTGAGAAAGACTTCAAACATTAAATTTGTGAGAAATGACATGCTAAACATAACTGCAAAATAAGTTTATTCCTCTAATAATGAAAGCCAAACAAATAATGCATATTAGGACATATAAATGAATCTTATTTTTCATGTATATTATTTTTTCCCCCTGACTTTGAACATATATAAATTTTCGCACAAATTTCTATTTTTTCTTTAAGCTCATTATTTTTTTTCCCAATTTTTCACATCTTATAGACAGACTCTTTTACATTAGGCGACTAAGATGACCCATGTAACGAGTTTTGAGTCGATGACTCCAAATATGTTGACCATAAGGTATCAAACTATGAGAAATTCCTTGGACTTAATTGCTCAAATCAAATAGACTCCAAAGAAGAGTATGAGATGAAACAATTTTTCTTTTAAGGTGATATACTAAAGTGTAGGTTTACTAAATTAAGGCCAATCCATGTTCAATGTCATCTAACCAACAAATGAAGGCCATCCCAAATATCACACAGACGGTCAAGACTCGTTCACAATATTTTAGTATGTGCAGTGCAATTGGTATATGAAAACATATACTGAGTACTGTAGTATCAAAAATTCTTTATCCCCCCTCCCTATTTTTTCAATTTTTTTGTATTGAAAAAAATCAAACTACCTAAAAAGCAAGATAAAAATTAGATGCATGCAATAATGAATTAATCACAATTAATATGCATCAAAAAATCTAATCAGTTAGGTATACAAACACTTTAACCTTTAAGAACAACGTGATGAATTTTAAAATTTCCAGATCACTATTTTTCACCCAAATCTTACTAGAATCAAAATTATTCACATTCAATTGTTTCAAAAACTTAGATCTCATCAGTAAGAAAGTCAACTCTACTATATATGTCCTGATTTCTACTTATATTCACAAATCTATCGCACCTAGGCCTTGTGTGTCCTAACTCATCACGATTAAAGCATGTAGGAATTAATATATGACCAAATATATGTGGTTCCTGAAATTGATTTCTATTTGAAAATACCCTACGCTGGTGAATGAGATTACATACTTTCTGAGTCTTATTAGTAATCGGGACAAATGTGGTTTTATCATCATTGAGATTAGAATTATCATAGCCTAAACCACTCATGTCTCAAGAAAGCTTGTTCATTCCTAAAAGATTATCAAGCTTCTAAGAAAAACTAGAGAATGCAAGAAGTTGAGACTTGGAATATTCAAGATTGCTTAGAAGATTTTAACTTGGAGCTCACTAATTCTCCTAGAGGACTTGTCAAGATATGATTCTCAATTTTAGACTCTAGGGATTGATTCACATTATCTAATTTACTGAGGTTAAAGGTGGACTCTTGAAGTCCACTTATAAGTTTCTCTCTCACTAGCTCAAGTTCATTGTCATTCTTATGTACGAGTTTATTTGTCTTCTTTATCTTAAAACTCTCATCAAATAACTTAATATAAACTTCTTTAATCTCTTCCTCACCTTCAGACTCTTCCACAGAGTGCTCACTACGATCTACTTCTTCAATCTCCTCACTATCATTGTCAGATTCACTTCTAATCGTAGAAGCAAAGGACAAAACCTTATTTTCCTCAGGTTTAGACTTCTCACTTTTATTGTCACTTTCAGACTTATCATCATCAGAGAGAGTAACATTATAAGATTTATCCTTATTACTCTTACCATTAGGGCACTCACTCCTAAAATGGCCATATCATTTACACTTATAACACCTCACATTATTAGATTTCTTTTTAAACTCACTTAGGTCTCCTCTATGTCTCTCTTTAGCCTTTCTCTTATTCAAAATTTTTTTTTGAAAATTCTTAACAAAATAGGTTATTTCTCATCATTGGGTGACTCCAAATCAAAAGAATCATAATGATCATCCCTAACAATGTTCAAGGGCAAAGACTTATCTTTCTTAGGTTTATCTAATGTTAGTTCATATGTCCCGAGAGATCCAACCATTTCTTGAATCTTAATAGCATATATGTCCTTACTCTCCTGTGTAGTTGTGATTTTAGGCCTAAATCTCTTAGGTAAGGATCTAAGGATTTTTTTTTTTTTTTGTCAATCTTAGGTCTCTTATCTAGGTTGAAGTTGAATTAACTATATCTTTCAAGCTCGCATAGAAGTCATCAGATGTCTCATCATCCTTCATCCTAATCTCTTAAAACTTAGTGGTCAACTGTAACTTAGATTTTTTAACAGCATGAGTTCCCTCATATGTGGTTTGTAAAATATCTCAAATCTCTTTAACAACCTCATACATAGACACATGTCTAAATTCTTTTGGTGATACAGCCATAAATAAAGCATGTAAAGCCTTACTATTCCAATTATACTCATCTAAATTAGTGTTCGATCAATTAGCTATAGAAGTAGGGGTGACAACACCATTAGCAGTTCTAGAAGGGATAGTCTAGCCATTCACTATGCACAACCAAATACGCTCATCCATCGATTTCAGTAAGGCTATCATTCTAACTTTTCAATAGGCGTAATTACTATCATCAAAATATGGCGAGACAAACAATGAACTACTCATCTAGAAAACTAGGGTTAGGAATCGAATTTGGACTCTATACAACTTGAAAGTTACTAGTTCGACCCTAAAATCACCTATATGGGGACAAATAACATGAAATTAAATTTACCAATTAAAAGCAACTAGTCACCTTTTAATTGTTCTAAATGTTTAGTCAATAAGTCAATTTTATCTTCTATTAAATTGTCGCAATAGTAACTAAAACAGTAAATAACACAAGATTTGTTAACGGAGAAAATCCTACACAGGATTAAAAACTTCGGGACTAAGCCAATGACTTCCACTATAGACAATAAGAACTTATATAGTGATTAGCCTAAAAAATCTTCTGGACTTAATGGTCTAATTCCTACAATCTCCAAAACTCGCTAGAACATGTTTTACTCACACATGCTCCCAATATTTTGGAATTGTCTATCTCCTATAGATCTTCAAGAAAACTTGTTCTTGTACTCTTCCTATTCTACTGGTCAAACATCCCATAATTTTTAGCAATATCTAAAAGCTATAGAGAAAGTACTTTCATGATTATATTTAGGTAGTGGGTATTTCAGATTATATGATTTTGATGTTTTTCTCAACTTGTGGTTGATGATCTCCAAAACGATGTTATGAAGATAGGAAATAATTATCAACTATACTCTTGAAGAAATAGAGGTTAGGTATTTATAGTTTGGAGAGTTTGAAGTTTTTTCATATAGAAAACAGATTAAACTCACGAACTAAGTTTTTGTCAAATAATGTTGTCACTCAAGCGAGAAGTAAGCGGCCTCGAGTGATGATTTGTCACTCGAGCGAGAGGCGAAGGATAGTCGAGCAACAATTTTCTGTTGATTTTGTAATGAGGCCGCTCTAGGGAGACTTGGACAGTAGGCTAGCTAAAGTGCAATACTGATTTTCCTTGCTCCATAATTGATCTCCAAAACTCCCTATACAACTAACCAATTAATTTCTTCAACTTTTTCTACTCTTTTAGTAGTCAATAAAAATTAAAACCTAATGAAAAGAAATATTGATTTAAAAAAAAAACCAACATTTCTAGAAATATGGAGCTTGATAGTATCATCATCACAATACACAAACCCTTTGTAAGAATTATTATAACCAAGGAATGCACACCGAATGGATTGAGTAGCAAATAGTAAATTCAATAGGAGGTAAGTGAACAAAGCATACACATCCAAAGAGGTGCAAAGAATTATAATCAGAAGAAATACCAAATAAACGATAAAATGGGGAATCAAGATTCAGGGTCAGGGATGGGAAACGACTAATCAAATATACTACTATGGATAAAATATTTCACCCAAAATTTAGTAGGAACAAAAGACTCAAGCAGCAAATGTACGAACAATATCGAAAAGATGGCGATTCTTATGTTCGGTTACTCGATTTTATTTAGGGTATAAGGACAAGAACTCTGTGAAAGAATGCCATTTCATTGAAGGAGATGTTAAAAATCATGGGACAAATATTCTCCTCCATAATCGAAGCGCAAGATCTATGCATGTAGAAAATTATGTTTCCACATAGGCAACAAAAGTTTGGAAGGTAGAAAACACGTCAACTTAGAACTAAGAAAATAGACCTAAGTGAATCTACTATAGTCGTCAATGAATGTCACAAAGTACCTGTACTGAGCATGAGAAAGAACATGACTCATATCCCAAACATTTGTATGAATAATTTCAAAAAAACATAGAAGATCGACTATCCTGTAAAGGAAATGGTAAGGATTTGCTTTTATCAAGTTTACAAGATGCACAATCGAAAGATAGGTGTGAGGAAGAAAACTCACTCATATTACTTAAATAACCATTTTTATTAGATGTGTCAGAATAATAGAATTGAGATGTCCTAATGTCTTATGTCATAAATGGCTCGTAATGGCAACAATAGAATAACCAACATGAATATAATGAGGAATTGAAAACGACTTAAGAGGAAAGAGATGTCTCACTTTAGGCCCATTCGCTATCGTGTGCCCTGGCATTTGGTCATGCACATGACAACCATTATGATCAAAATAAAGAGCACGATTATCCTCAATCAATTGGCCAACAGAAATTGGTAAATAAACTACGAGATACAAAAGTATCGGTAAAGGAAGACCACAAATTTCCAACTGCAGTAATAGGAAGAATACTGCCATTGACTATTTGGATATGTTGCTCACCATCATACTTACGAACATTATATAGAGCTTTCAGATTACCAGTCATGTGATTGGAACCTGTAGAGTCAATTAACTAAGGAAAGGTAACTTTTTCTTACCTTGGAGACCAAGGGCTGAGAGAGCGGAAATAATCATTTGTTGAACATGTTCAGGTGTAAGAGTCGAAGAAGAATCCGGAGCACTCAACTGGTCCAAAGATGCAATGTTTAGGCTAAATAGTAGTATGAAAAGCAGGAGTTGATCTATTATGAGGCCATACACGAAAATCCTTGATAATATGGCCCTTCTTTTTGCAATAATTACAGAATTTCTTGTTGCAATATCTTGCAATGTGTCCAAATTCTTAGCAACTGTAACACTGGCGATTATTTGGACTTTCTTTTCCTTTGAGCTACATGGTCCATATTGACCATCTCATCAATACTAAAAGTGTCTTCAGTGATCCCAAGTTGAGAAGCAAGATGTTGTTCCTCACGTAAGAGCTCTCCCAAGCAAACGTCCAAGGATAGTACAGGGGGGTTGCAATTAATTAAACCAGCTCATGCACTTTTAAACTCAGGTCGTCGCTTCATAAATGATCTCGTTGGCTCTCACAATGGACCTTTGCAAAGGCGTTGATACATTTTTAGGAACCTTAGACTGTACCAAAAATACTCACTCCTAAATTAAGAAAACATGAATAAAATTGTTCAATCGACAAATTCCCTTGTCGGTAATTTGCAATATTCAACTCCAATTGAGATTTTCGAGCTATCTTGATAATAAATTCTTTGAAAATAATCTCACATCTCCTTAGAGGTCATGAATAAATTGAGATTATTGACTATATGTGGTTCGATAGAACTAAATAGCCAAGAAATAATTCGAACATCCTTGCTCTCCCATAAACTAAGCTCTTTGGATATGTAGGAGCTTGAAACGACCCATTCACATGGCCCTACAATTCCTTATCCTTAACAAACATCTTGAATTGAAATTCTCCTAACATGATAACTCCCAAATTAATAATAATCAAACCCAACACACAAAACAACCCAACTTAAAATGAATGGCTCAACAATAGCCAAGCTAATGAATAAATTCTCAAAGCCCAAATGAATCATCTAAGCGCCAAATGAAATAGCCTAAATCAAACACTAGATTCACACAACCAATTGAACCAATCTGCCCAACAGCTCAATCAAATAATCAGACCAATTAAATAATCGACCCAATTGCATCAATAGCCCAATAAAATATACACAACCAATTATAGGAGAAGCCCAAAAAGAACAACTACCCAGCCAAGAAATCGCCGACAGAATCTCAAAAAATTCCATCAGTCAGTGACAGGAAGATGTCGACACAGGTCCACCAAGAAATCATGATTCACAAGTAACCGTCCACATAGTGGTGGCAATCGAGCCACGAGCCGCTTGGGCCGCAAGTGAGCTCGTGGGCTCGTAAAAATACTAAGAAAAATTTTAAAAAAAACGTAAAAAAAAAATTCAAAAAGCTCGTGGGCTCGCGGCTCGGCTCGTGAGTTCACGAGCTCGTGGGCCGAGCCGAGCTTGCCTAGGAGGAAACGAGCCTCGCTTCCCACGAGCCTTGAGCTCGAGCCGTGCCGGCTCGGCCCATTGCCATCACTACGTCCACACCACCCAAAGTATTTACCAGAAATGTCGACTGCTCCAAAGAGGAATAGCCTACACATACCCAAAATCCAAACAATCACTAAAAGATGCCGATAACCTAGCCAGAAAGGGATTTTGACGAAGCTATTTCATTATAAAAGAATAAGCCTCCAATTCTTATTGAAAGCACTGCCAGAATTGAGGCAGATTTATTGTAGCTCGGGTAGTAAAAGAAGTGATTTAAGAAAACTCAGAAATTCAAGGAAATGAGAACCAGAAAATCTAAATGATGGGCTCTAATGCAATGTTAACGATAAGATTTGGTTCGAATGCCTCAATTGAGGTTTTGCTTCCCTTTCAATAAAGAATTACAGCTTAATTTACAAAGAAATCTCGCTTCAGCTTGAATAAGTCAATGCAAGACTTAGCTACGAAATATATTAAACAAGAGAAGATGGGAGGCATATCGTGGCCAATAATGCATCATAATGGAAATTGACTGGAATTCTATTTTGGTAAACTAATAAGTTGAAGTGAGCATCCAACATTGGACTTACAAGCCTGACACGGAAGGAAAGCTAGATCATATAACACTATCAAGGTAAACCATGGCTTGTTGCCCCTGAGAGTTTGAAGCTCAGGTTAGGTAATGCAAGAAGGCAGACAATATATATGAAGCTGAGGATGTATATGGAGTTTCATCCAGAGATTTGCACACCATAATTGAGGCTTCAAGTGGCCATCGATTGCTTTGTGATCTTTTGGTTGTGTTTATATTGGTCTTTCCAATTCTTTTTGCTCTTCTGTGTCCGGATTGCTTTGGGATCTCCCCAATAATTTGTAATTTATCCTCTTTCACATGCTTTCTGATCTTCCCGTTATATTGAGTGCTTGATCCATAAAGGTTATTGTAATGCTCCAAATTATTTTAAAATAAATTTTACTATCTAAATATTTGAATAATAAAATAATACTATATCAAATTGTTTCGATTTCGTTCTTAAAATGACTTTTAAATCATTTAAAAACGTAGTGTAACTGTACAAGATTATCAGTATCATAATTTTGGATCAGTTTGATGGAGAGTTCTCATAGATTGGATCGGTGAAATTGTATTAAATGTTAATAATTTAATATAGTAAACTATTGATAAGTGTCAAAAGTTTTTTTCTTAAAAAAAATGAAAAAATAAAACCAACTAAAATCAAACTACAAACTAAGGTTGCAAGTACTTATAAAGAACCATAATTGATTTCTGAAATGCAAAGTAAGCAAAATAAAATCACACTGACATAAATGTTGAACCAAAATACGAAATCAAAGTATATTTCCATCTCAGTTTATTTTTATGATCAAAATTTTAAGTTCAATTAATATTTAGGGTAAATAGCACAGAATGTCCTTACCTTTCAATGTCATTGTGCAAAACGTCCTTACCTTTCATTTTTTGGCATTTTCACCCCTAACTTCCACCTTTCATTGCGCAAATGGTCATGTTTATCCTTTTTTTCAATAAAAGATGACTTTACTCTCATATTCAAATAAAATGAAAACAAA
>CAIGRP010113226.1:0-22844 GCA_903798385.1 Fraxinus cuspidata | reverse complement strand
AAAAAAAAAATGGTTCGGTTAGTTTCGGTGGTTGAAATATTCGGCTTTAACAAATAAGGCATATTATTTTTATCGTTTTCTATTTCTGAATGACAACGGGAAGGATATGAGACGAGTCAGCCATTCCCTTCCCTCGCCCCATCTTTTATTTTTATTTGATAAAAAATTTAAATTTGAAATTAACTTTAAATATGACAAGAACTATGTCTCCCTATCCATTTTGGGGCAACGACCGTCGCCCCACTCCATTTATCCAGTTAGGCAAATAATCTCGCCCCATTCGGGGCACGACTCCACGAGTCTTGGGTTGAATGGGTTTTTTGCCATTCTTGTGGTTATCCGTCAATAGTTCGACACAGATGATTGGAAGAGGGTTAACCAAAGAGACAAATATGCATTTCTTACTCACATGGGTTTAACACCTTTATCGTTTCATAATATGTGTGAGAGAAGAGTTGAAGTTTTGATAAGACCATCTGGACATAATGATAAAGTGATGTGTGCCATAACAAGAGAAAAAGTTCTGAATAATCATTTGCATTTGAAGACTACAATTCTCTAAGTGTTCAGTGGCTAGCACTTCAAGATTGTGCTTTCAAGGGTCGTGAAAAATCTTCATATAAATTGAATTGTGGGATCTTTATTCAAATGGTGAAATCTTTTGCAAAAATGAATACAGAAATTGGAGAAGTATTGAATAGAACTCCTCAAAAAGCCAAATACACTAGTCCAAATGTTTAGAAAGAATTTTTGCACATGATGCCCAATAGAGTGCGAAAGATAATTCATGTAAGAGCTTGGAGAAAATTGCTTTTGTATTCTTGTTGATGAAGTGCAAGATGAATCTAAAAGAGAGCAAATGACCATTATCTTGCGGTTAGTGCACACCGATGGGATTCTAATAGCATGCTTCTCTGTGATCAAAAGCGTTAGCGACACAACATCATTGAATCTAAAAAATGATGGTGATAGTAATATGCGTGGTANATGACCATTATCTTGCGGTTAGTGCACACCGATGGGATTCTAATAGCATGCTTCTCTGTGATCAAAAGCGTTAGCGACACAACATCATTGAATCTAAAAAATGATGGTGATAGTAATATGCGTGGTACTTGGAACAGTCTTCAAGCGTTACTTCTTAAAAAATGTTCTTATGCATACTACTTCGACTGTTTACCAACCGACTACAACTGACATTGGTTTCTGCTGCTAAGGATCTGACTTGTATTTGGAATTTTTATTCTCATTTGGATAATGCTGTGAATATTATTACTTCTTCTCTCAAGCACATTAGTATGATGTAAACTGCTCAAAGAATGAAACTTGAAGATATGTTGGCTAGTGGACAATGACAGTCTAGAAGTAGGGCCAATCAAATTGGTAATTTGCAAAAATCAGGCTCTATTCGTTAGAGTTCACAATATTAGTCGATAAAGAGCTTGATAAATAAGTACTCTGCAACTTGTAAGGTGCTTGAATATCTTATTGCCCATTCTCCAAATGGAAGACTCGAGCAGAAATTCATGTTGTTTATGAAACCATTACAAGCTTTGAAACTGTCTTCTCCTTTCATTTAATGCATAAAATTTTAGGATTCAGCGATGTTCTTTGTCAAGATCTTCAAAAAAAGATCTCAAAACATCCTAATTGCTATTAGATTTGTCTGTACCACAAAAGAATTCTTTCAAAAAAGCAGAGAAGATGGTTGGGAAGAATTTTTACTGAAGTGAAAACTTTTTGTTTAAGAAATGATGTCGATGTACCCAACCTAAATTCTTTTTATAAGATTGGTCGTCATTGTGAGCAAGCTACACTTGACCATCACTACCACTTCAATGTCTTTAATGAAGAAATAGATTTTCAATGGATAGAGTTAAATACAAGATTTAATGAGCTATCAGTAGAACTCCTCTCTATCTCACTATTTCTTTAGATCCTCAAAATTCTTTTGCATCATTCAACGTAGATGATTTTTGTAAGCTTGCAGAGAAGTTCTCTCCTAGTGATTTTACACAACAAGAGGTTCGTTCTTTGAGGTTTGAGTTGCAACATTATGATTATGATGTGATCTGGGATTCTCAATTTCAAGTGCCTTCACTTTCTGAATTATGCAACCTCTTTGTTGCAAGTAGAAGGTCAAAGAGTTATATTATTCTAAATAGATTGCTTCGTCTTGTACTGACACTATTTGTATCTACGACAACCATTGAGTGAGCTTTTTGGGCAATGAAACATGGAAAGACTACAATTCATAATAGAATGGATGATGAGTTTCTTGCTGATTGTATGACACTTTATATTGAATGAGAATATGCCGAGAAAATAAACATATATTCTATTATAGATGAGTTTTATGTTGTTTAAACTTGGAGGACACAACTTTAGTAGGTAATGTCGTAATTAGATTTTATATATATATAATTTCAATTTTGACTTATTTTATATTTCAGCTTTCCCAACATGAATTTCTGGATCCGCTCCTGTTAATATCTTTTTTACATATCAAAATATAAACAAGTTAAGCTCATCTTTGGGTTTGATAATAATTAGTTTTTTAATAAATTTTATAAAATTTGATAAAACATGTGGTTGAAAATGAATTTGAGAGAAAATGAGTTTTAAGAAATATAGGCCAAGGACTAAATGTTCATTCTATAATTAACTTTTATTAGTCATTAATTAGATATTTAAGAATAATATTTTCTATTAATATTGGTTCTAAAATCAGTATTCTAAAAAAGTAAAAGTGTGATTAGATGACAATGTCAAATTCCAAAACGTTTGCGAGTCTAAGAGGATCAAGGTGAAGCTTGAACGAAAATCCTATCCCAAATGAGACTACCCATCATTGACCTGATAAGGCTTCGTTGTTACCAACTGAATTAGACATTTTATCTTTGGTAAATAAAATGTTATTATTTAAGATAATTGTTATTCACGTTCTCACAACCTTGGAAAAAGAACAATGTCACGGACCTTTTTTTAGTTGAGCTAGAATCTAGATTTACAAATTCGTTTTAGTAATAAATATTTGGCATGTTGACCTTTAATTTAATTTTGAATTGGCTAATGTTCTATCTAAAATCACGAAATGTGTCAACAAATCTCCCATTAATTGGGAGTTTACTATAAAAATTAGTAAAAGAGTCCCTAAGGAAGTATATTATTCCCTAAAATAGGTCGGACCATTGCGAAATTTCAGCTCAGTAATTATCGTATTTATCAAGAGGCGTCATCATTATTGATTTAACTAGATAACACCATCACCTCTCTCATGACCTATCTCAAGAATAGATGTGGCAAGGGTTGACAAAAGCATCTCATGGCCAGTCAATCATAAATCCGTAATGATGAGTTAAGTGCAATTATATTTAATTGTAATGATGACCTGAGGAACCAACCTCTCCATCCACTCAAACTCATCAAAATGAATTATAACAGCACATACATTAAGGATAAACACTATAGATTGGGGCTATAAGTTGATGCATAATGGCCTCAAGGACAGAACTCAATGTACTCTCAATAGTCACTTTATAAACTTTGCAATTAACACAAATTACTTTCTTTTAACTATTCTAGTTTATTACCTCAACCAAATTTTCAATTAAGTTGATCAAATTTGACCTCATTTCTTTTGAATGTCAACATATGGGCACTAGAAAGAGGGCCTTGTAAAAAATAACCCACATCTCCTGTCAAAAAAAAAAAAAGTTCACTACACACCCCACCTAGGCATGATCATGAGTGGCGGTTCAGCTTCTAGAACTAATTCGCGATTTCCATGAAACTAGCGCCCTACGAAATGTCCAAAGGAGAAATGAATCTGTTGAGGGTGGCCACCCTCAGCTTGTTGCCATAAAGAAGCCACAGAGTGTTTAACCAACGTTGTATAGAAAATAGAACAAAAACAGGCTACCATCTCTCCGTTGGCTGAAATCGAGATGGAATCCCCTGGAAGAGAAAGAATTGGGCAACCTCCAGTCCGGTGAAGTTTACACTTCTTAGGGGAAAAATCATCCAAAAGCAGAATTGGTAAAGTAAGAAGTCATCTCCCACCAACGTAACGAAGACAGGCTGGGTACACGATGTTCGCTAACCCCAAGAAGTGAACAACCTAGCCCTATTCAAAAAGAGCCCAAGAAAGGAGAAATGATCCAGCTAAGGAAGCACATACCTAACTTAGAAGATGTACATAAAGGAACTGTTGAGGAATACTTCACTAGTCACCACTCTCCATTCACAAAGGATATACTTGTTGAACCCTTGCCTGAAAAGTTGAAAATGTCCCAACTCGCCTATTATGATGCAAGATGAGATCCCCTTAGCCACGTTGACAAGTACACATCATGGATTGAGCTGCAAGGGACCAATGACGTTATCATGTTCAAAGCTTTCCCTTTAACACTAGGGGATAAAGCTCAAAGGTGGTTCTGAAGGTTACGCCGGAAGTCTATCAAAAATTGGACGGACCTAGCCACTACATTCTTTGCTCGGTTTATGAGTTCCAAAGAGAACTGCACTTAAGAAATGCCCAGTGAATATTAAACAAGGGCGAAGTGAACCTCTAAAAAGTCACCTCAACAGGTTCAACAAACAATCAATGGAGGTAAAGAAAATTTCTGACGAGGCAGCTCTCAGGGCAGTATGTCTAGTCGAAGGCCTAAAATAAGATTTTTGGTGGTTTGATCATGAAGATGGACCTAAAATCTATCATGAGTTTCTTAGCTGAACTAAAAAGCATATAGGTGCAGAAGAGGCAACCTCGGATCAAGAAGAAAGAAAAATTGAGTTTAACCACACTTTAGGTCCAATGAAAAAAAAGGCGGACAGAAGGCTCATGCTTGAGCGGAGAAAAAAGAAGGACGAAGAACGATCTCGCTCGTAACCAAAAAGGTTTCAATAGTATCATCCCTTGAACACATTCCTAGAGGGGGTATTCATGTAGGTTGGGGACAAAGAGGTCTTCCGTAGACCTCCTTCCTTGAAGAAAAAATGATGGGGTCCAATAAAAATAGGTATTGGCGATACAGATCGGCAGGTTATAAACAAATGGGCGTCGAGATTTGAAGGATAAAGTGGAAGCCCTTATCAGGCGAGGTCAACTGTAAGGATTTGTAACTAAACTAGGGAAAGTAGCTTAGGTACTCCCTGCTCGGCTATCCTAGCCATGTCAGCTATGTATACTTTCATTTATGACGTCCACTATAAGAGAGAAAACACAATCCCACAATTAAGATGCTTGAATGGAGAAGACGCCTTGTATGCTTTACAAGAGGTGCGCGGAGGAATTTGTGGCAACCATCCTGGAGGACAGCCCCTTACAAACAAAATTGTAAGATACTGATATTTCTATTCCACTGTTTACTATGAAAATGTAAACTGCAAGTGCACTGATCGCATTCAAGTAATAAAGTGAATTTTTGAGTTTGGTTTGTCAATCTTTCGAAGAATGTTTACTTTCGATTACACAACTTTAATTAATTTAATTTTAACAATAAAAACAAACACATAATAAGATTATGATTAAAAGTAATGAAAAATGACTAAAACTCTACCAAATAAGAAAATATAAAAAAATTGGAAATTTTGGAGGAAAACTGGGTTAGAATTCATGATTTCACTTATCCGTTGCCTAAATAATTCTCCACAAGAAAATTAACAAATTGCTCATTTACGATACAAGGTCCGATTTTTTAATTTTAGCTAATTACCTTTCCCAAGTGAACTTAACCATAACTGATTATTTAACTTACTATATTTCTATGTCGATTAAAACTCAATCACTAGAATTCAAATTTTGTAAATATAGCTCAATGGACCACCTAAGGTTAAGGGTATATCTCGTCCCCCTACAAGAATCTAAGATATTTACTATTTGGTTTAAAATGCACACTCTTCTTTCGAACGATGTACAAATAACTAAATACAAATATTTATTGACCAAATAAATTAATAGTAGGGAAATCAGTAGTAAATACACATGAAAATAAACATTTTAAAATTAAAAATCAAATATTTAAATTAATAAGTTAGGTTAAGTTTCTACCATAAATCCCAACACAAAAACTTAGTCAATGTTATATAAATGACAAAAAAGGAGAATATTCATTAAAAATTGCAAATAGTAGAGAATAACGAAAAAAATACAAGATTAAAGATAAAACCCTTTATGGTTGGATTTTTGAAAATGGTAATGACTTGATCTTAATATTCTCCAAATATCTTTCCATCTTCTTTATTGCTTCTCATTGTGCTCTAGGTTTTTGCACCCAAAATGCAATAAAATGAGGAGAGAGAAATGAAAAAGAAAAGAAAAATTTATGAGGCTACTCTATTTTCTTCCTTCAAAACCCGTAGAAGCTATCTTAAATTGCAACTTTAAGTCCCCAGAATAAATGCAGAACGGCCTTCGAAATTTTGAAAAAAACAAAAACAAAAACGATCCCAAACCTGAGTCGGGACGCACGTGAGACCTTTTTAGTCTCTGTCACTGGATTGACTCAACTGGCTTAAATTTAAAAACATAAGAATATAATAAATAAAAAAATTCAGGATGGTGGACCATGAAACTTGTTTACTTTCTGAGAAGGGATCCAACCCAAAAGGGACGAGCAGTGCTGCTATTTCTATTGAAAATGCCTAATTGTACTTAGTTTATTAATGTTATTTTCGATTTTGAACTTCATTAGAGTTTTATCATGTTGCTCGTGAAAATATGAACATAATTATTTATTTTAATTTTCCCTTCTATTTATCTTTTTAAATCATCCAAATTAGTAAGTTGAAAACCCTTAGAAGGTAAAGTACAATGCAGATTTATGACTAAGCAAAGTATACTTCGTCTATAAAATAAAGCTACTAAATATATAAGGCGAGCACCTGTCTTCTCTTTCTTCCATTTCAATACCTTGCATATTTGTGCGCCAAGTCCCTCAACTTTTATCGTAGACATTTTGGTCATCAGATTTAACTTTCATGTCAATCACGCCCTTAAAAAATTGCAACCTTAGGTCCTTAAACTTTCTGACTTGTTCAATTTGGTCCACATCTTCATATTTTTGTCCGATTTCAATCATTTTTCTCCTTTTATCTTGTTCTCGTTCCTTTGGATGATTTTAACCTATAAAAGCATAAATTACACGACTGTGTATAGAAGTCCACTCATTTAATTAATAATAATAAGTTTAGTTGAAGTTATCAATACCCCCAAACTTAGCTCTTGCTCGTCCTAAGCAATATTATCTACGACACAATGAAGTAAAATGAGATTAAGATCAACACGCTTACCAAAAATATCAATGAGTGTAAAATTGTGTAGTGAATTCAGAAGTATGCTACAAATAATTCTAACAAAAATAATTTAAACTTATCCAATGTTCAATTGGTGTATGAGTGTGCATAGTCACTTTCAATAATCATCTAAATTAGGAAACAATTATCAAGACGGAAAATTTTTCAAAGTGATCAAATATTTTAATTTATTCTCGTAAGATTTATACTCCTCAAATAGATATTTAGATTCTTTCCCGAGGTGTAAATCTAAATGTTCCTCTCAAATCACTCATTTCTTTTCCCACTCTAATTCGATTGGTTCTAACCAGTAATTTCAATATCTAGTTATGTGATGATTCTCCATTAATGAGTGCTTCCACATTCAAGCTTATACTAAGTAATTCGAATTCACTAGTTATCTAAGCCCAAATATCAAATACAATTGTACAAAATCAATTTTTTTTTCAATTAAAGATCATGATTGACCCCCACACCCTTAAACTTTCTTTTTTACCCATGTAGTAAGCTTTAGGTTAATATCTCTACGATTTTTTAGACCAAAGGTTATTGGGTTTTAAGATACCCCTATTGACTTAATAACTCGAGTCAAAAATGCTGCGGAGTGAGGCAAGAATTCAACAAGTGCAATGTTCTTTTAAACAAAACATAACACGTGGGGCTTAGATCCTTAACATACGGACATTACCTAGCTTATACTTAGCAAAAGACTCTCCACAAATATTTTCAAAATGCATGGAATCAATATGCTTCTTGATAATATCCTTCACCGGCTTGACCACCCCAAGCTTATCTCACAATAAGGTTAAGTGAAAGAGAAGTAAATATAAAATTGATAACAATTTATGCTCGACTTACAACATAGTTGTTACCAATTCAAAATCTCTCCATCAATAAAAAATGTCCATATCTAGACAAGATTGATCATGACTATTGTGCTTAAATTAGCTCATGATCTTGCATGGACAAGCAAATTTTTGAAAATTGTAAGCACAAATAGCATATTTGGTTATGCATAGCTCATGAATCAACAATAATTTTAAACATCAAAACAATCCTAAGTCTGCAAGGCTATCTAACATGTCAACACAATTACAACAAAATAAGCACATAATCACGCACAAACTTAAATCACACATTTTCCCCAATGTGTAAAAGAACAAGAAAAATAGAAGAGAAGGTAACGAAACTTCCCCAGTTGGACATTTGTGAAAAGGTACCAATGATTGAATTGGACTTGTGATGCTTTTGATGAACTTGGACAAGTGACCTTCTTGTACAACAATTCGCCCCCAAACTTGTAAGAAATCATGAATATATGGGACTTAAAAAATTACCAACAAAAACAATGATAGTTGATCAAATTATAACATGAAAATACATAAAAAGTAAATAAAAAGCTTAAAATTTAGAAAATTGAATTGCCTACCAACAAGCATTTTTTATAATCTTTAGCTCGATTTTGGCAATTAACTCATGGGCGTCTAAAGAAAGCTTTGGATGCCTTGCCCATTTTTCTTTGCCTGACTTTGTTTCACTCTTCATTTGATCTCCAAAACTTAATATTGACCATTTCCATATAATATGACTTGTCTATTCCATTAGGCTCAACTTTAACTATGTAGATTTCTACCTTCTCATCGATCTTAATCACAAAATCATTTTTTGTGCAATCAATGAAGTCAAACGATTGTATGTTGATTTCATCCTCATTGATTTCACGCCTCCGTTTGATTCCTTTGTAATTAAATAGTCATTCACTTTAAGATCTTCTACAATCGTTTGATTTTTTTTTTTCGGATTGAACGTTCGATCCATAATCTAGATCAACGGGCAATGGTAAGTCTTTCCTATAAGCTCCTTTAAGTGGATAATACCCCCACTTTTGAAATTCATCCCAGTACATGGAATCTCCCATAAGCATATCATCTTCATCCAACTTGGCAGGTTCATAATAACATTTTGCAAGTACCTTCTCATTCAATAAAGGAGGACCATCTCCCAAATGCTTGATGTTCTCTTCCCAATCATTGGTAAGTCTTTCCTATAAGCTCCTTCAAGTGGATAATACCCCCACTTTTGAAATTCATCCCAGTACATGAAATCTCCCATAAGCATGTCATCTTCATCCAACTTGGCAGGTTCATAATAACAATTTGCAAGTGCCTTCTCATTCAATAAAGGAGAACCATCTCCCAAATGTTTGATGTTCTCTTCCCAATCATTGGGTACATAATATCTCGCGAGCATGTAACTCTCATCAGAATTGTCCAGTGCTTGTTTTCGACATTTCAAATATTATCTAAACCAAAGAAGTTTTGACGTTGATGCATGAATACAAGCATAGCCCTGTATAATTCTTCGCGTAATAAATTTCACAGCTTGGATTATCTCCAAGCATATATTCGTAGTCCACGTAGAGATTACTCATTGTAAAAAAAATTGTTAATTTACCATCGTTGGAATTATGCATATATAATTGAAAAGAACATGGAAGAATATTAATTATAAGAGAATTAAAAAAATGTGGGAGTTAACCAAAATATACAAAAAGATTAAAAAGATAAATAATAACATAAAACTAAATAAAGATTGTTAAAGTGACAATCAAAGTAAAAACTTTCCCCGATAACGGTATCAAAAACTTGATCGCTTGCCTTATGATGTTATTGGCTATGTATTTTGCTGTAAATCTGCTTGCGAAACTGGTTGTAACCTTTCATCTGTAGGAAGGGTAGCTTTGTATGTTCTCTTGTTATGGTCTGATTGTCTATATCTTTTACATGTCATTTTCATTTTATTCCTTGCCATTTTAACTAGTGTAGGTGGCTTAACTTGAGATCTTTTTCTCAACTTCTTAGGTCAGCTTGCCGTTCTTCTTTGTGAGTAGATTTAGAGGATGTTTTCCCAATTCTGGCCACAACTAGGTCCTGAAATTGATTGGATAACTGGGTTGTAAGTCATAGGTAAGTTGCTTTGCTTTATCACGCATCAACATAATCATATATGCCTATGTTCCTTAATAGCATACCAAGATTGCATGAGCACATGGTATTCTAGTAAGTTATCATTTTTTACATGCGGATTCACTTTTATAAAGTTCACGCTTCATCTCAATCCATCTTTATTGTAGACCTCAAACTTCTCACTACCTGCATGATTCCTTCATGTATCTTCCATCTGGCTTGGCTTTCTCGATGATAACAGGGCCGGCCCTGAGATTTATGAGGCCCTAGGCAACAAATTATTGTGAGACCCTTAAATATATTTATTTTAGTAAGTATAGAGTCTTTTTAACACCAATTATGATCGATTCAAATTCAGTTTCTCTATAAATTAGAAAAATGAAATGAGCAATTTTAGAATAAATATTTTTTTTTTTACTTTCATAAAAATTAATTTATAAATTTTAAAGAAATTTTATATGGTTAGCAAAAAATTATATGGGAAATTTCTTTAAATTTTTTTATGCATTGATTCTTTTTCTGTAGATCTTGGTAGATAGAAAAACATAATAAAATATTAAATATAACACTAGGCAATAGTTTAATTATAGATCCATTTTATTTTTTAAACAAGAATGTAAGTTAAATACCCAAGTAATTTGGGTCTCTTATTTAGACCAATTTTGTTATTGCTTTTTAAATGGTTAAAGACCCAACTCATAAAAAAAAAGAAGGAAATATTTAGTTGGGTCTTGAAGTTTTAATTTTTTTAGGCCCTTTCAAGTTGGAGGCTCTAGGCAATGGCCTTGGGCCAGGGCCGACCCTGATACTAAACGTTCTAGATCTAAATGCATGATCCCATCTCTATGCTGATTCCCTTTTGGTATTTATTTTCATCATTTGTTGATGTCTAATATTTTCTAACATTGAGATAATATGCTTTTCTCTGGCAACAACTATGAAGAATTGAATGCCTCATGCAAATTATTTAGTAGAATGTCACAACTTGAATATTCATTTTCCATCGGGGGGGGGTGCATCCTCTGCTAACTTAGTTCATCAACGGGGTGCATTATCCACCTGCGGACCTGGTTCACCAATAGGGGTTGCATCCTCCACATGTTGACCTGCTTCATCAGCAAGTGTGCATCATCCACCTGCATTTTTTGTTCTTCTATAGTTGTTTCAGACTCTATCCGCACATCTTTTTCAACCACAGGTATTTCATCGGCATGAACTTTATTTGTAGGTATTTCACCAACATGATTATCATTTACTTCACTCTCCACATTTTTTCACCACACTCAACCTCTTTGGTTGTTTCGTAAACAGATTCTTCACCGAACTCTACATATTTGGCTATTTTACCAATAAGAGTTTGAGCCTTACATACAGGTGATGCATCCTTTGCTTACCCATATTCACCACTATCATCTCTCTTTGTTTCATCATTTGCAATTTCACTCTCAAATTCATCAATAATATACAAGTCATCATATAATACCCCAAAATTCTTTATAGTCATTAATTATGAAATTAAGACCTTTGTGTAAGAGGATGAAAGTTAGAGGACCAAATTACATATTGACCAATAGTTGAAGGACTACACGTGCAATTTCCTAAACATGGGCATTATTTTGATAGAGAATATGTAAATACCATATAAGTGAAAGATAAATTAAGAAAATGCATTCATTGGTAACTTTTACTATATATGTGACACTCTATTCATGGTTAAATGAGAGATTCAATGAATGATTATAGAAAAATGATAAATTTATTTCTACATGTATAGATTTAATTATTTTAATTATTAATAAGTTAAAGTCAATTAAGGAAAAGATTATGAAAATTAGCATAATTTCTATTTCTAATTAAAAACAAATTTAAGGAAATTGACATGAATCAAGGAAATTGACATATATGTGTGTGTGTGTGTTATATGACCGATTGATTTAAATTATAGGATTATTATAATTATGTATATCTATATATGTATATAATTGTTAAATTATATAATACTATAATTACATGTGTGTGTGTGTGATTGATTGCGGAAATTAAGTAAATTTTTACATATATAAAAGATAATTTCCTATCTTTTTTAAATAAGTAAACTAGCATATGTGTATATATATATACATTCCTTTTGGTATTCCTAAATGTATGTATAAATATTACATGTAATCACACTCACGTACACACACAACTTATCGATTTGTTAAAAAAGTTAAATTATCATCTACGTATTTACTACGATTCTCTTCAAGATATCTAGGTAAGTATAGTTATACGTTTTACGTTAAATCATTTTTCATACTTTATAATATAGAATTCGATTTATGAATATGATATGCGTCATATATGCTTAAATTCAATGAACTGGAGTTTAGTAGCGCTATGCATAAAAATTATAGCAACGAAGTACGCTTCTTAATTCACATGTCTCCTTATGTATGTTATAATTATGTATGAGAATTTTGGTCACTTAAGTTCGGTTTCTAATCCACATGTCTTCTTATATACGCTAAGAATTCCTAAATTTTAAATATGAATTACGATTTATGTTGTTCACTTATTGGGATTCTATCTTATTGTTTATGATTTTTCCCCTCTTAGGTAATTGAGGTTCAAGACATTGGAGTTTGGGCTGGTCTCTGATGGTATAATAAAGATTTTATTAAACAATTTATTATTTTACTTTAATGATTTCGTAATTCTTCTTTTTCAATTATTGTAATTGAGCAAAAGCTATATTTTTATGAAAGTTAAGTTTTTATTTTATGATGCATATTTAATGACTCAAAAGGTATGTTTTGGGTCGTTACACATCATCCTCTAGGAACTCATCATAAACCTCCACAACATTGCATACATTCTAGTCAACTTCTTTGTTATTATGTTTTTGGCATACTAGTTCACATTTTTCATCCGCTTCTTCCAAATGCTCACCAATCTCCACATCAACAACAAAATTATCATAACCTACTTTTTCATCTCATGACAATTTCAACACTAAAACTACAGGCAAACAATACAACTTAGCAATCTTTTCTTCACCAAGTAATTTCACTAAATTTATAAAATCTGCATCAATTACCATCCAGAACGATGTCTCACTCAATCTCTTCTTCTAAATCTTATAAACATACCTTATTTTCTGAAAATTCTCCAACGTCTTCATGCCATTGTCTAGAAGAGATCTATTAAAAAAATCAGGAGCACGTAGTCCTCACCATGGTCGAACACAAAATTTTGCATCTTCACAAATTATATTCCGCCATGGTATAGCCTTATGGTGAAATAATTTGAGTTTTCCTCTGAAAAACAAATTCAAAACAAATAATCATCACGCCCAAACCCTAGTTCATTTCATATCTATGCATATGCACCGCCAACAATCATTGCACATTTTATGCAATTTCAACTTAAGAAAATGCTAAAAAATATGGACTTTGCGCTAAAGGTGGATAGTACAAAGAACACCGGTCAACAAAATTAACTATAACTAGAAATAAATAATAAAAAAAGGTTACTCATTGTACATAGGTTCGGTTCGGAAAGAGCGCCTTGTAGATGAGCACCAAAATCCAATGAATTCTTGTCGGAATCATGATTTTTTTCAGAAGCCATTGTAGAAGATGATGGTTTACTCTCGTACATGAAATAGATGGATGTGGAAAGGTATAATCAACGCATTTCAATTTTAAAAGGGGGTTTCCTTCATTTTGTCCTCCAAGTGCGAATTTTTCAAAAGTTTGGAACTGTGGGTGATACAAAGTAAATATTGAGGTAAAGTTTGTGAAAACTAGGGGTGGGCCTTTTTTTTTCCGGAACCAGACCAGAACAAGATAGAATCGGTCTGTTCAGTCCAATTCCTCTGCTAAATGGGTTAATTCTGGGACTGTACATCAAGAATCGGCCAGTTTCAGTCCGGTTCTCGATACTACCTTGAGAATCAATAGTGAATTTGATTATTTCGAATTTCTCTTTTTGCTTGCACCAAAATGCACTAGATCTTTGAAGAATAGACTTCTAAATTATCTTAAGTTAAAATTTTATTTTCCATACGCTTCTTCTTTCTTTTAATGGATAATCAAAATCAAAATATAAATAATTTTATAAATATTTTACAAATTCATAGTTTTAATGCAACCCAATAGAAAAAAAATATTTTTAGTTCAATATTTAATAAGAATTCAAGTTTCTCGTTGTTTTCAAAATGATCGACCATAAAGATCAAGATCTTTGAGGATTACTAGAGATAATCAGGTTACTGTTATTACTAAAGATAATCAAGTTATTGTTATAAGGATTTCCGTAAGAATTGATTTTTGATCAAGATGTGTTCCATAGTTTATTCTTTTTTTCACCTTTGTAAATTGATCTTGAGTTTTGGAGTGAATTTTTGTTTGTTGTCTATATTTAATTGATTTTTTTTATTGTTAGACTATATGAATGACAAGTAATTTCATACTCTATTTTTATCTATTTTCAATCTCACAAATAGTTTCATATTTTATTTTTATGATATCTTTCAATATAAAGAATCGGACCGGATCAAATCGGAACCAATTGGTTCGATTCATTAGTTAGATATGGAACCAATTGTTCAATTTCTAAAATTCACATTGGTATTCAGTTTGATTCGATTTCTTTTAGAACTGGACCGGACCAAATTGCGCCTGCTTATATGAAAAAGGGAAAGGTTTGAGACAATTGTTGCAATTATCCCTTAAAGAAATGATGCATGACATAAAATTCTCGAAAATGAAGAATCGTCATTTACCACACCCCAGTTTGGTGTAGACTGAAATTAAATTTTTAATAGATTTTAATAAAAATTAATGAAAGAAAAATTCAAGTTCCTATAAAATATGTTGTTAAATTGTTGACTTTGATTTGAAATTTTAATCAAATTTTAATTTAGACCATACACGATAAAGAAAAAGTTAACAATTACGTTCATGATGAAGCTCCGACGTTCCACTATGTTGAATTAGGAAAATGTGATTTTGCAATATCCAAGTGGACAGGGTATGAGAGGAGCGAGTTGTGATGGGTGGCTAGAGTTGGAGTAGAAGTTCATGAGAATAAGAGATTTACTATTTTTTTATTTTTCTTTTTATTTACATTTGAAAAAGAGAGGTACAATCTATTTTACAAATTATATTTTTAATTGTTAAATAGATTACACACTAAAAAGTTCAGAACAATATTGTCAAGATAAAAAGATTGGGGACTATGTTGCAAGAATCTATGCGTTTGAGGGTTATGATGCAATCTCTGCAATTATATGGAGTAACTTGAAAAACTCCACGACAAGGGTGGAAAAGTAATTTCCATCAAATTGACAGGATAATTTTGTCAAAGCACCACAAAACCACACTGCAGCTAGGGTTTCTTTCGTATTTAAACTGTTTCTCCTCCTCCATCTCCATCTCAATTCTGAACGCAGTTTCCCGCAGCACCTCCTAGTGCCTACACCCTCCACCTTAGAACACAAACTCACACAAATATCAGAAAACAGAAATGGAGAATGCTTTAGAAGTTGCCGGTCAAGAGCTACAAGACAGGGTTCACAGTGAAGTATTGCTTTTTAATCGTTGGAGATACGATGAAGTTCAGGTTCTACTTCTATTCCTAATACTTCTAACTATTTTTTTCCCAATCTTAATTCATTAGATTTGATGCAAACATAATTATTATTGTATTTTGTATTTTCTCTTCTTGTCGTTGTGGATTTGATATTTATTAGATGAGAAAATATTTCATTGTTTATTACTGTATTTTTATGGATATGAAATTTATTAGCAATGGTGTATAATCCAAAAAATATTAGACTTTTGAGTAATGTATTTTCGTAGGGTTCCGATTCAAATTAGGAATTTTCGAATTGCAATGGAATGAAAAAAATATAATATTCAATTTATAAGTTACTAGACTTCTGGGCTTGAAGACCCTGTGAAATTGTTTTATATGGTTTTCTAGTCTGAAAATTGAAATCTTGATGTTCTTTCTGTGGGTGTCAAATTTTGCGATTAACAATACGATAGACTGTACAAAGTTTGGATTGTAACTCTATTAACAATATGATATTTATGCATACTTCTGAGTTTGAATCAATTTTTGGCACGTAATTGGACCAATCACCAACAAGAAGAAAATATGTTGCTCCTTATTACTATAGTTATTCCTTAAAGAAGTTGGAAATGAGTGGTGGGCATTAAAGCATGCAGCAAAATTCCATTTTTGTTATAGGCTGCCAGTACATGAAGCTTAAATTAAATTACAGGCACCTTGATTTGTTATCTTATTATGATTAAATATTTAGCGATTTGTTTCGTTCTTTTCTGCTTTCGCTTTGGGATTATACAAAAAAATTTTCTTCATGCTTTTCCATTGAAAGACCTCATCATGGTTTTGTCAGGTAAATGCGTAACAGGATGAATTTTTTATGTAACTTAATGAAAGAAGATGTCTGCAATGGTTCTTGCAATGGAATCCCTAGTTGATTATATGCTAATTATTTTTGGAATTGCTTAAACCTTTAAACTGTTGCAATTTTTGTTTCTTTAACAGATCAGTGACATTTCTGTTGAGGATTACATCACTGCAACTGCTGCCAAGCATCCAACCTTCATGCCTCACACTGCTGGGAGGTACCAAGCCAAGCGGTTTAGGAAGGCCCAGTGCCCAATTGTTGAGAGGCTGACCAATTCACTGATGATGCATGGGCGTAACAATGGAAAGAAACTGATGGCTGTCCGTATTATTAAGCATGCAATGGAAATTATCCACTTGCTAACTGACCAGAACCCAATTCAAGTTATTGTTGATGCTGTGATCAACAGGTACACAAAAAAAAAAAAAATTTGTCATGTTCTCTTTATATATTGAACTTTGATCATCGTGAAGCAAAAGCTTAAAATATCTGTTTCATAGAGACTTTTGCTGATTTATCTGTATTTGAAGTATACATTCTGCACTGTGGTTAATTAAGATATATGATATTTGCGTGACTCTAACCTGCCCAACAATTCTTTGTTATAAAGTACCATTCTAGTTGCATTCAAGTTAATTTCAGAATTCAAAATATGACTAGGTGGTGTATGAATCCTTTTCAGAATTCAATAATGATAATATTTAAGCAGAGGCATCTTCCTTGGAATTGAAATATTGATGTTACATTATTATTTGTCGTCACATTATGGGAATAGCAAGCTAACATTCTTTTCTACACAAGCATGGGCCTTGTTTACGGAATTGAAATATCATTATTAGTAGTACATACTTATCTTTTCAGCATTTAACATTGCTTACTCTGCAGTGGACCAAGAGAAGATGCAACAAGAATTGGTTCTGCTGGTGTTGTGAGACGTCAGGCTGTTGATATATCACCTCTTCGTCGTGTCAATCAGGCTGTATATCTTCTTACAACTGGTGCTAGGGAGAGTGCTTTCAGAAATATCAAAACCATAGCTGAATGCCTCGCCGATGAACTCATCAATGCTGCTAAAGGGTCTTCTAACAGGTAAGAAAGGGAGTTCCTATGGTAAATTTACTTGCCAGTCCAACAATGCTATGCTCACCGACGACCTTTTTTTGGTGCTTGCAGCTATGCTATCAAGAAAAAGGACGAGATTGAGAGAGTGGCCAAGGCCAATCGTTGAGAGAGGTTTATTTGGGATTCAACGGTCATCTTGAAGACAGTTTTGATTTCAAAACAAGTTCTTTCAGTAAAGCTATGTAATAGACGGTTTTGTTACTTTGTTTTCGTGTTGGTTAAGCCATACTTTCTTTATGCGGAATGGATGTTTAGGCGAATTCTATATGTTGCGACACAGCAGTTTTTGGTTAAACATTTTGAGTTTATTGTCCTTTCCATCTCTCTTACTCCCTCTTATCCATATGGTGTTATATATGTCATTACTAATTGCCATTTAGCCCCTGTTTGAGCTCATTCATTTTTTTCTCTGAACTTATTTTCTATTACATATTGTTTTCATAAAATAATTGTACATGTAAATTCAAATTTTTCCTACTTTATTATATATTCTTCAAAAACTCATTACAAAAATCATTTTCTTAAATATATATTTTTTTCACTTCTTTTCATTCACACTTTGATCAATAAAATAATATTATACCTAAATTCAAAATATTTCCTTATTTTTTAATAATACATTTTTCATCAATATACTATTTAAAAATGCATTATTTGCTAAATAATGTGGCTCAAACAAAGCTTAATTGGTGAGTGGCAACTTACTCAAAAAGTATTGTAAATTCTTTTCTCAAAGCTAGATCAAAACACTGCGTTGCATTACTTAAGAATCTTATAGATTTGACCAAAAAAAAAAAAAAAAACTCAAAAACTTCGCAATATACTATTATATTACCTATATTTGAGAAATATGCCAATAATACTGTCTTGAAACTTTCCGTCTTATTCTTATGTAATTAAAATTAAATTCGCAATATTCAAATTCAATTATTTTGGTTTTGAACAAGAATCTTGATCCTACTTCACCGTCACTGTTCATATGCTCTACAGACATATATAACAAAATAAAGGTTTATCAGGTTCGCAATATTCTGCTTTGAGTGAATTATTTTACAAAGTTTGAGAATTCCTCGACTTATCTTTTAAATTTTATTTCTCAATAAATATGTGATTTCTCAACGTAGCCATGATATTACTGTTTGTGTGGACTAGTTTATTTATTCTTCCTACGCACAAAGCTATTGAATTAGAAATTTCGATTCAATTGTCATTAATATTTTGTTTCATCAATGTAACAATATCCGTTATTGTGTGGATGCAGCCATAAATTCCGTGAACATTTTCATAGGATGCAATATGGATACCTTCAGAATTCTCGTATGAGGTTGGGCAGTAGAAGGACAATCTTGTATTTCAAATGTTCAATTTTGCAGTATCTATTCAATTCCTGAACTGAAATGCAAGTTTTGGTGGTTTTAGGTCCTTTACTAATTTGTTTTGGGAGCCTTTTTGTTACAATGTTGTCTTGGTTGTATCTTCTTTGTACATCAATGTATACACAATAGAATGTTTCACACTTTCTTTTTACAATGTAGAGAAGGCATTCACATACTATAAAAAATGAAGAAAACTTAGCATTAATAAACCAGGATGTGTACAGCTTGTGAAAATGAGGTATTTTTCATTATCACGACTTACCCAGTGGATTATGTGGATTTCCATGAGCGAAGTTAATAATATCATATGGGATGTCCGAAGGAGTATTCCATGCAGGCAGCAGTCTGTCAGCGATGCCTTTAGCCTTTTGAAGGAAAATTTTTGTCTACAAAGAGATCAAATGAACTAACAAGTCCACCTACAACTCTGAATTATTACAAACAAAACTATGAGCATTAAAACAACATAAGGTAAAATTTAGAGCACGGTATACTCTTCATTTATTAAAGCTGCTCGCCGGTATTACAAAATTTACAAATGTAAACCGGGAGAAAAAATCGACTAAAGAACAAGGCATATTGAACCTTATAAATTCACCCTATGGTCGTTTCGAAAACACTGGCGCCCGAAATGCTTCTATTGAGAACTAATGGTATATGTCTCTCAAAAAGACCGCCATTAGTCCTTCCATGGTATATGTATTGCCAGTACCAGTTTGCCCATAGACTAATATGCACACATTGTAACCATCGAAGACAGTCACTATGGGCATAGCTTGAAGAAAAACAGCTTCTGCATTAAAGCATTGCAATGGATGATAATCCAATTTATACAACACAATTAAAGGAGTCTCTATCGACCACGTAAACATTACTTCTTCTAAGTTCTTAAGTTACCTTGGTCATCCTCTTGTTTGTCTAACTACGTGAAAAAACTTCAATTGTTTTTTCGAAGAATCAAGGCAAATTATTTGTAGTTCATTTTTTCCTAGAAGGGTTAACTGAGGTGGACTCATTTGCGATCACTTCTTTCTGAGCATTCTTCGAAGTAATTGTTTTTCAGCGCATCAAACTCTTCATGGTACTTCTTTTTTCAGTAGTTCATGTTCTGTGCCTAACATTTTAAGCAATACAAAGCAAATGAACATCTCATTATAATTAAATATTGTAAATAAATCTCAGATATTCATTGAGATGTAGAATAGTGATACATAAACAATCTGCATCGAGGCCCTTGACTTCAATGTTGCATTTGGTGGGGGCAGCTCGAGCACCATCAAAGGCTGGTTTACCCTTCTCGCCAAATCCATCTGCAATAGAAGAAGAACATATAGACTCAAACCTCTTCTTGAGTTATTTGATTTCCAATTCAGAGTTTACTCTTCTCTTCCGACAGATAGGTATAGTGCACATATGAAAGATTAGAATTCTGCTGGAAAAACAGGCCATGCTTTGTGACACACGTACACTTTGACAAATTTTCATTTGCAGTTAAAAAAAAGTAAAAACAAAAAATTGTCCATAAAAAATTGCCAAGTTTGTACAATTTTAACCTGTCATTCAACCTATTCAAGCAGCATTATTCGAAAGATTATGCTCTTTCTTTCTCCAACTGAGGATAACACAAGTCAAATTTTCCGACAAATAATTTGCCCACTTGCCGTCACTGCGGGCCCACAATTGACAGAGTTGGAAAAGAATCCTTGATATCTACCTTTTCCTCACAACAGCTACAATGCACATCTGATGACATGACTTTACACGTGAAAAAAAAAAAAAAAATAGATCCAAACCAGTTTAGATAGACAGTTCACACACTTGTGAATACTGAATAGTAGTGGAACTGTGAGTGTGAACACGAGTAGAAAAATGAATCGTAAAATCCTGGATTGCCTCTTTTTCAGGGTAAGTACATAATCATTTTATATGTTATCAAATTAATTGGTCACAAAATAATTCGAGGCACAAATAAAACTTTTTATAGGTTACAGTTTATATTATTGGTTACAGATAAAAAATTATAGGTCACAATTTATCAATCAGTCACATATTTTCAAATTTGTTGGTCACAGATTATCAAATTTTAAGTTCACGATTTATTTTATTGGTTATAAATGAAAAAATTATAGGTAACAATTTATCAATCAGTCACATATTTTCAAATTTGTTGGTCACAAATTATCGAATTTTAAAGTCAAAGTTCAACAGTTGGTCATAGGTCAAATAGTGGGTCACATACGACCACCACTTACACTGTCGTCGCCGTCGCCACCGCCACCACCACCAACACCACGACATCACCACCAACAAAATCGTTGCAACGAGATCCAATCAACTGCTAACAAAAACCATGACAATCAACTCTGTCAAATCTCCAGTCACCAACAACCACCACCCGTTATCGCCACTATATCCATCGCCAACCCCATAACCGCCACCGCCACCACACCACTACCACTACCAAATCCAACAAAAAAAATCTCAAACCAGCCACCACCTCCATCCCCGTCGTTACCACCAGATCCACCACCATCCCTGTCGTCGCCAACAACAAAGACACCACAACCATCCCCGTCGTTACCACCAGATCCACCACCATCCCTGTCATCGCCAACAACGAAGACACCACAACCACCTCCAACCTTGTCGCCTCCAACATCACCACAGACATCGCCACTAACAAATCTCCTTGATCATGCCGTAATCGACTCAGATCGGAACTGGGCGGCGCTTTAAGCTATTACGAGGTGCTAGTCAGCTGCTTTCAACTATTTTATTCTGAAAGACATACATCATCAATTCTCTTGTACTACAATGGGTTGCGAATCTGTTTTAAGAAAATTGTGTGTAACACAAGACTCGATTCCTTATGAAACTGCTACTACATCAACAAACATATTTTCTCTCTTTTATTGTTACTCCATTTATTGTAATGTTTCTTTCCATTATTTTATAATTTCAGCACTATTTCTAATTTCTTTTTCTATATATATTTCAAATAACGAAGGAGATTTTGAATTTCATATAAATATTATTGTAAAAAATAATATTCTCCTACAAAAGTTATAAAATCTTGGAAACTGGAGTTGTTCTGTCTGGAGACAGAGTTTTAAATGGAACCGTTTGTGATCCCTACAGCCAACTTGAAAATTGAATATTTTGAAAGGAGACTAGACTTGTCTAGGTTGGGTTTATCTTTGAAAATTATATGTAAGTGCTATTTAAATATTGAAAAATAACTTAATTTTCATAGTGTTTGAAAAATAAGCATATTTTCGTGATTGAAAAAAATATCATAATTTTGAAACGATTTTGGAAAAAAAAAAAAAAACAGCATAGTTTTCATTTGAAAAATTGTATTTTTTCGTAATGCCAAGTAGATACTTCACGTAAATTGCCACCTTGCAATTGTTCCATCATTATAATTGATAAATAACATTACTTTTTAAGAAATGAGGATCAAACCTGGGCTTAGTGTGTATTTGGGAGAGATTATTCGAAATGAAAATGATTTTTTTGAAAATATATTCTTAAAAAGTAGGAAAAAAATAGATTCACGTGCAAAATTATTTTATAGTGATTGAAAATGAAATTGAAGAAAAATGATTTTCATCCAAACAAACCTTAATATTTTGGTGTAACGTAATAGTATTTCTGAAC
>CAIGRP010113225.1:0-21663 GCA_903798385.1 Fraxinus cuspidata | reverse complement strand
ACCACAAGTTGATGCTTAATGCTCGAATTGGGTGGTATCCCAATAGGCTTGTTCTCATAGACCAAGTCTTCGAAATCTGCAAGACAGAAATAGCCAAACTAGGGAAGGATTTGTTAATTCTCACTAAAACCCTCTCAATTTCACTTTGTTTTTCATGTAAGCTCACTTCTGACTTTTCTTCTCTCTAAAGACTCTTTTTATTTTCCTTCTTGTGGCTCCACTTTTCTTTTCGCCACTGCTTTATTCTCCTTTTCACTCTCTTTCTTCTCTCTTGTGGCTCTACGTTTTTTAGCCACCTCTATATTTTCTTCTTCACTCTCTTGTGGCTATACTTTTTTTTACTCACTCTTAGTCACCTCACTATTTTCTCTCTTGCTCTCTTACTGTGAAAGTTCAATCTCACGCTCTTTTTTTTTTCTCTCTTTTCTCTTCCGCACTCTTCAATTTAAGTTGATCTTCATACACTTGTTGTGATGTCAATGGGGTAAGTGTAATAGATTTTCCGTCCTTAGTAAAGTTGTACCTATTTTTGTACCTGTCATGTATCACCTTCCTATCATATTGCCATGGTCTCCCCATGACCCGCATGCATAGGTACTATGTTACATAATACTTCGTCATGATAATTATCAATTGAAAAATTTATTAACACTCTCTATTCACCTTAACTTCTCCACATTCATTCAACTACGTAGACTATATGGCCTAGGGTGTTTAATCATAGTTAATCCCAATTTTTCCACCAAATTAGTGCTAGCTATATTTGTAAAACTCCCACCTTCAATGATCATACTACATACCTTATTATTGATGTGGCATCGTGTATGGAAAAATAGTTTCTCTTTGCTGCTCCAAGTCATCCGCCTTGATTTGAGTGTTAAGAGCTCGTCTCGTGACCAATAGCTCGCCAACATCATATTTCACTATGCCTCCATCACTAGTCTCCTCCAATTCCAGCATGCCTTCATAATCACTCTCACTTTCACTCAACACCTTTCCATTATCCCTCAAAATCATCGCTCGTTTGTTTGGACATTGAGAAACGACGTGCCCCGACCCCAAACACCTAAAGCATTTGATGTTACGATTCCTTGATGGCTGAGATTCTACTTTCTTGCTAGCATTTTCTTCCGTGTCCTTCAACAATTCAGCTTTCCCCCTAGAGACAGCCCCATCTCCTTTGTTGTTCTCCCACTTCGGTTTCAATGATGAGTTAGAATTCGAAGCACCCGATGAGTACCTTACTGTCCCATTTCTCTTCAATTGTCTCTCCACCTTCATAGTCATGTGCAGCATGTCTTCTAATTCCACATAGTGTTGCAGGTCTACTACATTAACTATGTCCAGATTCAACCCAGTCAAAAACCTATGAGGTGGCTTCCCAATCCTCCTCTACATCTGCCTTAATCATCAACAACTTCATCTCCTTGGGATAGTCCTCCACACTCTTCGATCCTTGATAGAGGCTTTGTAGTTTTTGATGAAGCTCTCGGTAGTAGTGATTAGGTACAAACATCTTCCGCATGATAGCTTTCANTTGGGATAGTCCTCCACACTCTTCGATCCTTGATAGAGGCTTTGTAGTTTTTGATGAAGCTCTCGGTAGTAGTGATTAGGTACAAACATCTTCCGCATGATAGCTTTCAAGTCTTCCCATGTATTGATCGGTCGTTCCATATTTCTCCTCTTCGTTGTCACCACTTGATCCCACCAAGTGATTGAATAGTCGGTGAATTCAAGGACCGCTATCTTCACCTTCTTTTCCTCCGAATAGTTGTGGCAGTCAAAGATCAATTCAACATTTTTCTCCCACTCCAAATAAGTCTCCGAATCACTCATTCCTTTGAATGGTGGAATGAACATTTTTATGTTGCTCATATTCCCATCTACCTCGTCTCTAACCAAGTTTCTACCCTTTCGTTCAAGCCTAGCTTTTCTATTTCTGACCCTACTCATTTCAACTTCGATTACTGCTTCGTCATCCACATCACTCCCATAATCATATTCTTTACGCACCTCCATCCTAGGCTCCCGCCTACCCTATCTTCGTATATTTGGAACTCCCCTACGCACATTGGCAAGCTCTGTGTTTTGTCTATCCAACCTATTCCTCACATCTTCAAATAACCGTTCAAACCTATCTATCATCTCATCCGACATGTTGGTTTGATTGTTATTTCGGCTTGGTGTTGACCCATCCTGTCAGATATCTTAAATTCTAAAATTTATCTCTGCCTCACAAATGTGGGCTCGTGTATAACTCAATTTGACTTTTTCCCTCTATTGATCTCACCATTCTGTCTTTTTCCACTCAATACTTTCGCCCAAAGTGCTTCAACGGACAAATTCGAACTCAACTAGGATTTTTTCTCGTAGAATTCAAATTGGGTTTTGAGTGAGATTTTTTTTTTTTTGGAAATTTTGAAAACTCAAAAAAGAAAAAAGAATTGAATGGGATGATGAGAATGAAATTTGAATTCAAGAAAGTGATTTTTTAAATGCTACATGATAGAAAACGTAATTGACCGACAATTTAAAAGATACATAATAACAAATATATGTTTTTTTTACTTTGACTTTTCATAGAATTTTCTGAATTGTCGAATTTTTTTTTCAATTGTTTTTACTCGGAATTCAATTATGACGCCGACGAAGAAAACATAAGTTGATTTGGATATAAAATGAGTACAAAAACAACTTTTGAATTTTTGACTGAAAAATTACGAAGCAAAGACTAAAAAAATAAGAGCACATACAACGCTAGAAATAGGAAATCAAGACTCAAACAAAAAAAAAAGGAAAAAAAATATAACCTTGATTTTGGAGCCTAAACTCTGATACCAACTAATGTGAACCCAGGTAGCGAAGAACTACGAAACCCATGATTAGAATGAAATCGAACCCAAGAAAGCCAAAATAATTAAACTTTTGGATTTGATTCGAAAATAACGAATCAAAATAACTAATAAAACGTAAACGAATTGACCATTTTGATTAAATATTTGAGAATCTCGCCCGATTGATTTGTACGCACAAGAATTATTCTTCATAAATTTGCAAATAGAAGATTACGCGAAATTTGAAAAAATTCGCGTTAAAATGGGTCTATACGACCGCATAGTATTAACACATGTGGTCGTACAGAACAAACGTTTAGCCTCAAGTTTGGTTCGGTAATACAGTATGCGACCGCAACATAGTTTTAATTTTGAATCTTATTTTTCCTTGTGCAAAGTTTGGTGCTGTTTTCGGATTGTACTCATGAACGAAAATTCGACACCCGAGCTAAAATTTATGCACGTTTTCATCCACGCTGGTCGTTTTTTTCATATATATATTGTAAATCTTGAATCTAACGTACCCAACTTGATTCCGCCTTCATGTCCAACATGGAAGTTGTTATTTGACTTGTTGCACCCGAGCTTTTGGTCTCCGCATCTTGGACAACTCATTCCATGGCCTCCTTGATCCTTCGTAACTCTTGATCTTGTCTTTAGTTTCTCTTCAAGTTGAGCCAGACCTTTGTGAGTTTGTTACCTTTCTTGGATCACATCATCTTTGTAAGTTTGTTGTCTTTCTTGGATCACATCACAAAGCCATAAAGTCAATTGACAGAAGTGCCTATGTGCATTCTTCAAGCGCACAGTAGTGGACAAAATTTAACAATACAATGAATAAAATTTTTATTTATATTTCTTTTTAAAATATTGTCCAAGACTATCTAATTATCAAGTCAATTAGTAGTAAAAGAGATAACAGCTTTAAACCAAACGCAATTCTAGAGAGATTCTGAACATGTACACTATTGGTGACTATAAGGAGATATGCGAATACCAATCATAAGTAGAACCTCATCGTGATCTTCATGTTGAGATCATATAAGATTAGCAACAAGAAAACTATAAAGTTTCCATTAAAAAAGTAATGGACACTCAAATGAAGAACTTCACTATACACAATCCGAGTTTAGTTTAGATGGATAGCATGACTTTTTACCTTTCATTCCACGTATAAATGCATCAACTAAATTTCACATCACAAGAACGAAGTCAGGAATATTAGTACTTTCCTTTTTCGCTGTTCCCAATCAACAATTAAGGTCGAAAAAAATTTTTGTTGACCAAATAATCTAAGTCCTCAGTAACTTGGCTCATATTATACACTAGGTAGAATTATTAGGCTCTCCTAAGTTCACATAGAATTAACCTTCTATATATCATTTTTGCTATCAAATTGACGATCCAGAAAATTTCAAGGCTTTCCTTGCACCCTTAAATGCTATTAGATCTCAAATGACAATTCTCTTGAATATCTTCTCAAGCTAATTGAACTCATCATATTTCAGCACCAAGAAATGACAGCAAAAAAAAAAAAAAATACAATTGTAGAGCATGTTTGGAGTTGTTTATAATCGATTTAAATTGTAAATAGTTAGAAATGAATGGTGGATAAGTGATTTAGGAAATGCACAAACTTGATAAAGAAAAACAAGGTAAAGAGAAGAGGAAATCAAAGGGAAGAATTGAGTGCAAAGAGAAATAAATTTTTATTCATATAATCAAGGTTGTTGAAAACGATTCCTTATGTCCCTTTATATAGTGAATGACATTGCAACTAAAAAAACTTTCTTTCTATCCATATAAACTAAAATAAAGGATACATCAAGATAAACTGACTCAAAAAGTCCGTAGTAACCACTTGTATAAGCCATCCTGGGTCTTGAAGGCCATTTTCCATTCATCCCCTGGTCCAATCCTAATTTGATGATAACTGCTTCATAAATCATTATTGGAGAACCATAAGAATCCTGCTAGCTAATCCAGCATATTCTCGAGGCGTGAAATATGGAACCTATCTTTAACAGTGATTTTGTTGATGGCATGACTATCGACGAACATACGCCAAGATCTATCATTTTTTGGAGTAAGTAGGACAGGGACTGCACAAGGACTATGGCTATGGCGAATAAATCATTTCGATAGTAAAGCCTCAATTTTTCTATTAAGCTCGACCCTTTCTGCAGGATTCATCCTATAGTGGGGACGATTAGGCAATTGCAAACCAGGGACCAGATCGATAACATGTTGAATATCACGTATAGGAGGGAGCTCATCAGGTCGGTCATCAAGTGTGATGTCAATAAACTCCTCTAGTAACGAAGTAACATCAAGTGGATGATCATTACGTGACCTAGAAGAAGGTTGGGAACATGCCTTGATAACTAAGGCGAACAACAATCTGTTGTTGTGAAACTCACACTCAAAGTCTTTATGGGACAAGAGTTGAATCCTATTGTCTATAGCATAAGTGAGTTTTGCTTTGGGTGGTAGTTTCTTTGGAGGGTCAAAAGGTTTGGCTGGAGAAGTCGAATAAACTTGTCGTGATGGACAGATTCGTAAATGTCATACCCAAAGTACCTAACGTTGTGATCATAAAGTCAGAAGAGGCCCAAAAGAATGTGAGCAGCATCCATGGGTAGGATGCCACAGTAAAGGTTAGCTGAATAGAATGGACCCAACTTAAGAGACGTAAGACAACGATGAGTGACAGTAAAGAAGTCATATCCTATACCACTTTAAAAGGGGGAGGGTGTGGTTCGGCTTTGGATCTGGACTTTGTCACGACTAATGTAGAAATGACATTCATAGTACTACCACGGTCAATTACTAGTTTGCAAGAGCGAGAGTTACATGAGATGTACGTATGGAATATAGAGGTTCGTTTCCAAGAATCAGAGTCCACAGGGGTGAAGAAGATACATCTCATAAAAGAGACAACAACATCTTCCCTGTCGTAACACTTGAAATGGTCAAGGTCCTCATCTGAATGGTCAATAGGGTCGATTATGAAACGTTCATTGGGCTCGGGAGTTGGAAGTAGTGGTTCCTGATTGAGGGTGAGGGTATGGTGAGGACACCAAGAGGCAATATGACCTCTATTTGACAGTGATGACACACGATTGAAGGGTTAGGAACGCGAGAAAACGCAGAGTATGAAGGTTGAATTCAATTTGTTTCGTAGGGAAGTGTAGGGGAATTTGATGATGCTACAACAATTGTGCAAGACTGGGTTGGCATAGGGGCAATACCGGGAGTTGTGGATGGATTAGGGTGGAATTGGCGAGGGCCGAAGAAGGTTGAAGGACCACGTCGAGCAACAGGTGGTCGAGAGTGGGCTTTGTGAAAAGCATCATCTAAGGGATAAGGGCTTAGAACGACGACTTGTTTGAGATCAGACCTCAAGCCATTAAGGAACCGAGTGATAGTTACATCCTCAGGTTCATCAAGACTAGAACTGTGCAATAACTCATCGAAACGAGATCTATAGTCAGGCACGGTCGAGAAGTTTTGTCTAAGGTTAAGCAGGCATTCTATAAGTTGAGAATGGTGGTAAGGCATGACATATTTTTCAGTAAGTTTTGTATTAATTACCCCCCCCCCCCCCCCATACAGTGATAGGTCGTCCGAAACATTCTAGGTTACATGTCACTGTCTACTAATAATGTTTAGTAGATTTGAGGAGTTTCATTTTGGCGAAACTAATGCATTGGTACTCAGGCATGTGATACCAATCAAAGTACTCTTCGACGGAATCCAACCAGTCTAGAAAGGCTTCGAAGTCTAGGCGGCCATCAAATTCAAGGGCATCCATTTTTACTTTTCTAATGATGTCATCAACATGGTCCCTATTCTGATCATAATTTGGATGAGGACGTTTAGGGTGGTTGTCATGAGGGAGAAAAGTTCAATATGTTCGAAATTATGTAAGTGGGCCTAGGATTGCGGAGGTTAAGTATATCATCGAGAGTGTGACGAACATTATTATGTACATTTTGACCTATTGTCGAGAATTCAGATATATTATCTATAGAACGTTTTTTCGGGTTTCTACGTGAATGCATGAGAAGTTCTTTAAGTTATGCTGGTTGTCATGTCAGTTAAGAGGTTGGCGGCTTGTTGGGAGAGGGCTTCGTGAGAATTTTCAAGATCTTTCAAAGTCATTTTTTTGCTGTTATTTTAAAAGTTTGGAAATAAAACTAATTTATGCGAATGCAAAATCAAGTAAATAAAAGACAAGTAATCAAGTAAAGAAAAAATAAACCGTATCAAAATACAAAAGCCTAACAATACAAGTCCCCCAACTATCTGATGGAGTGGCCGAAATCATGGAGCTGTCCAATGAAGGTGCATAGGTGGTGGTGGAATTGCATGGTCGATGGCAGCTCAAAGAACTGTGGCAGTAGTTGTGAATAGCAGTGGTGGTGGACAGGACCAATCAACACCTACAATGAGAGGCGGCAACAGAGGCTGTGACTTGGGATGATGACAAGGACAGTAACAGAGACAGCACTAGTCCAAGCAGGTAGTAGCGACACGTATCGAATTGGATGGCAATGAATGGGACAACACGAACTATAGGGCAGTTGTTGAAGGAATCTAAACTGGAAAATCACGTATTGTAGATAATATTGCGTTTTTAATGTGAATGAACCCAAATGACGGCCTAAACGACAATAGATGGATTCAGATGCGATGGTAGACAACGGTGGTGGCAGACAATGACGGCGGGATCAGGGGATGAAATTGCAGGTCCGGTGTTTGAAATTAAAGATGAAGGCGGTAGATAGTTGATTATGGTGAAGAGTGGTGGAAGGTGTATATGTATGTTGTGGAATGGTGATTGACTAGGGATGGCAGTGTGAGATTCTTCTTTCCTTTGAAGATGGTGGAGTTTGAAACTACGGATGTTGATCAATAATTTTTCTTATTGACCAATTTCATTACATATAGTTTATATACAGAATAATTCTATACAAACAAATGCGGTTATGTCAAGGCTATCGCATATTCGAATAGCAAGCCCATGGTTTAAAGTACCCTTTAAGTATCTGAACACCCTCTTAAGCACCTTCCATTGAGCATCAGTTGGAGCTTGACTCAACCTGTTAATATAGTAGGTGATGTCTGGTCTTGTATGAGTCAGGAATTGAAGACCACCAATTGCACTTCTGTACAAAGTAGTATCCTTCATAACTTGTCACTCAGTCATAGAAATCAGCTTGCCTACTGCCATAGGTGTTAAGCTTAGCTTCAAACTTTCATAGCCAAATCTCTTGAGTAAGTCCACAACATACCTTGTTTGAGTTAAGTATAGCCCAGATTTATCTCTATGCACCTCTATTCCCAAGAATTGACTGAGGCTTCCCATATCCTTGAGGGCAAAACAGGTGTTTAAATTATCAATAAACTTCTGCAATTGTTGATTATTGTTACCAGTTTGTTGATTATTGTTACCAGTTATCACTATATCATCTACGTAAACTAGTGTAAACAACACCTCTATTTCATTTTCCAAAAAGAACAATGAATTGTCAGCCATTGATTGTCAGAAATTCCATTCTAACACGGTATTCTTCAACTTCTCATGCCAGGCTCTTGGGGCTTGTCTTAGTCCATACAAGGCCTTATCCAACTTACACACAAAACCATGATTTTTTTCATCATTGAATCCTTGTGGCTAACTCATATAAACTACTTCATTTAGCTTGCCATTCAAAAAGGCATTATTCACATCAACTTGTTTGATCTCCCAATCCCTAGGCACGGCAAGTGTTAGAATAATTTTCAGAGTTGATACCTTAACAATAGGACTAAATGTTTCACGAAAGTCTACTCTAGGTGTTTGAAGGAACCCTTTAGCAACTAATCTTGCTTTATGCCTTTGTAATCTGCCTTCTGAATCAAATTTCAAGCTAAACACCCATTTGTTACCAATTATCTTCATTCCAGCTTTAGGTAGTACCAATGTCCAGGTTATATTCTTCATCAAGGCAATGTATTCTTCTTGCATAGCCTTTTTCCAATTGTTACTCTGCAGTGCTTCACCAGCAGTCAATGGCTCAGTTTTTGCCAATTTTTCCCGTGCTTGATTCATGTAAACGTTTGGTTTGAAAATTCCAATCTTCATTCTAGTAATCATCTGATGTCCTGTATTCTGAGTTTCCCCTTCACCTTGGATATTTGCCTCAAATCCTATATCCTTGGTATCACATTCACTTTGCTGGTTTTCAACTCCCTCACGACTAGTTGGTTATTCTTGATTTATCTCAATATCATTGTTTTCAATATTTACTTCACCTTCAACTTCTATTTCTGTGTCAGAGGAGCCTACAACAAGTGATGCATAATGATGTGTTGTATTAGAGACATTTTGAGGATTTGTTTTGTGAATGGACTCATCAAAGGAAAAAAAACTTATGACAAGTTCAGGGGTTTGTAGCTGGACTCTTTTGTTTATGAAACCTATTTTAAATGGAAAATCTAGTTCATTGAACACCACATGGCTAGATATATAAATTATACCGTTTGAGCTTAAACACTTATAACCTTTGTGTGAATCACCATAGCCTAGAAAAACACATTTTTGAGAATGAAAATCAAATTTGTGTCTTTGATATGGTCTCAGGCAGGGATAGCAGGCACGCCCAAGTGTCTTTAGTGTTTTGTAATCAAACTCTCTCCCAAACAATTTGAAATGGTGATTTATGCTGGAGTATAGGAGTTGGTAGTCTGTTTATCAAGTAGGTTGCTACCTTGAATGATTCCCACCGATAATATAAAGGCATTTGAGCTTGAGCTAGAAGTTAGTCCAGTTTCTGTAATATGTCTCATGTTTCCTTTCTGTCCTACCATTTTGTACAGAAGTGTATAGACATGAGTGTCCAAGTTCAATACCAAATTCTAAGACAATTTTGTTAAAATTCCTGAACTCTCCTCCCCAATCTAATTGAAGGGTTTTAATCCTCTTTTTCAACTTGTTTTTTACTAATTTTTTAACTGAATGAAAGTGTTTAGTGCCTCTGATTTGTGTTTCATAGGGTATATCCAAGTAAACCTGCTATGATCATCAATAAAGATTATATAGTATCTAAACCCCGAAATAGAATTTAATGGTGCTAGTACCCAGACATCTGTGTGCACAAGATCTAGAGGGTTTGATGCACGTAATAGGGATATATTGAATGGTAAAGCATGAGATTTGCCAAGTTTACACGATTTACAGAAGTTTGAATTTTCATTGGCACTAGTAAGTTTATTACAAGACCTTAGAACTTGATTCAACACATGATTAAAAGGATGGCCTAATTTTCTATGCCAACCATCATGTTTTAACTCTGACACTTAAGAATTTTTGGTCGACACATCACAGCTGGAACTCACAATAAAGCAGTTGGGATTATTTTTGACTCTATAACACTGAGTTCTGGCTTAAGGTCTTGGCAGCGTCAACTTATACAACCCATCCTTAAGCATTCCTAGCAGCGGTATCCTCTTCGTTTGCAGGTCCTTAACAACACAACAATTAAGGAAAATTTGCATAAAAACATTGTTGTCATTTGTAAGCCGAGAGACACTGACTAAATTCTTTTTAATTGAAGACACATGCAACAGTCTATGTAATGTAAGATGCATATCATTAATTGTGGGAACATCCCTATTTCCAATATGTGCAATGTGTAATGAGTTTCCATCTCCAACTAGCAGTTTTTCCTTACCTTCATATCTCTTGACATTATGTAGATTACCTTTGTCAGATGTCAAATGATTGCTAGCACCGGAATCTGCAAACCAAGCTGGATCTTCAAGGACTCTTGGTAAAGCTACATATGCTGAAGGTGCTAGGTTGTTGTTCTGATGGCTTTGATTGCTTGGTTTACCACCCATATATCTGTCATCATACTTATTGTAACAGCAACTAGCCGAGTGGTTGTTGAGTCCACAAATTTGGTAGGGACCTCTACTTTCATTTTGCCTTCCAGCTCTACCTCTAACTCTAACTCTTGTTCTGCCTCTGAAGTTTACTGATCCGCTATTGTTGATTCATCTGAAACCTCTGCCACTACCTGAACTAGCTCTTTGGGCTAGTTGTACACTTGACTGACCAACAATCATTGATACAAAGTTATTCTTGACTTGATTCAGGTACTTAAGTCTACTCTCAAATGTCATTAGTACAGAGGACAGTTCATTCTAAGATATATCATTCCTGCTATTAACTTGTACCACTATGGGTGTGTATTCTTCATCCAAGGTCACTGTGGTCGATGGACTTTCCAGCTCTCTCTAGATTATCAGCAAGTTACTTGATAAAACCTTTCCTTGTCCTTTGCAGTTCTTCAGTGAGAAAAACAACTCTAGAATTGTTCAGTACAACATAACTTTCTTCCACTGCAGTCTACAACTTGCTTGAACTAGTGCATCACATTACTTGCTTTGTTATTTCTAGAGTCATGGATGAGTATAACCATCTCATTAACAGATGATCAGCTGAGATCCATCTATTGTACCCTGAATTTTGAGTCATCTCCACCGTTTCTCCTTGACCAAAAGGTATGTGGCTAGGAATTCTGGTGGACACTATCTTGTCCCCAGCAAGTAGCCTTCTAAGTTATGCCCTTTGATTATAGGTATTATCATGTTTTTTCCATAGTAAGAAGTTGTTCCTATCGAGCTTCACTAATGGGGTTTGATTCAGTTCATTCCAATCGGTAAAACCTGTTTTATAGCAACTTGAGTGATTGGTAGCGTGCTTGACTCAGTTGGTCCGGATTGATTGCCCGTGCCGGTGTTAGCCAGTTGGCTTTGATACCAAGTTTGAAACTAAGGATGTTGATCAATAATTTTTCTTGCTGAGCATTTTCATTTCATATAGCTTATATACACAATAATTCTATACAAGCAAATACATACAAAGATTATTCTAAAATTGGTTTGCCAGGTGGCTGCCTGTTGCACACCATTCCTGAAAATTAGGATATACACCAACTTGCACAATCAATTATGTTATTCACTTTATCTTGCAATAAAATGCTAACAGGTGGTGGATATTAGGGAGGAGATATGAGATTGTGGTGGGTCAGCAACTGCATACGGCTGGTGAAGAGGCAGTGGCACAGTAAGATTGGTCGAGGACATTGGTTTGTCGTGATTGACTGGGGCTGTGACGGCTTGGTTCTGTAATTCAAGATTGTAGTAGCTAGGTTTGGGATTTGGTTTGGTAGATTAATGGTGATGTAGATATGGGCCGGTAATGGGTTGTAGCTGGGTTTGTTATATTTAGGGTAATGGGTATGGGTATTATCATGGGAATGGTGTTAATGGGCTTTGGGTTTTTGATGATGTACATGTTTGGTTGTTAGGGTGTGTCGTGATAAAATTGGGTTGGATTTCGGTTTAGGAGACCTTTGAAGAACAGCAGCATAAATGTTATCTACAGCAGTAATATGAAACAGCTACACTATAACCTTTTTTTTGTTTGTGTGTGTGTGTGTGTGTGTGAAAACAACTACTAAAGCGCAGAGAACAATCTGCCATTTTACTTATTTATTTATTTGACTATATAAGATAATGTTAAAAACAGAAAACTGCTGCTGCTCAGATGAATGCTTTTATTCTTTTTGTGTTGTTTTTCACGTTTTGATGTCTAAAGGTATGGCTTAGGCGACGATTGGAGAAATTTTTAGATTTGAGAACATGTAGGCCAAATGAGAATGAATTGCTCTACTACCAAATTGATGCAAGAAACGCACAAACTTGATAAAGAACAACAAGGTAAAGCGAGAAGGGGATCAAAAGGAGGAATTGAGTGCAAAGAAAAATCAGTTTTTATTCATATAATCAAGGTTGTTGAAAACAATTTCCCAAGTCCCTTTATATAGTGAAGGACTTCGCAACTAAACAAACTTTCTTTCTATCTTGAATAAACTAAAATAAAAGATAACGTAAAGATAAACAGACTTAAAAAAATAACACCAAATTTCAATTATACTTAGTCGTAGTCTTTCGTCTTGAATAGACTTTAACTCTTTTCGTGTTGCATCAATAAGTGAATAATACTTGTAGGTACCACAAAATATGTAGAAAAAAAGTGGTTAGACCGACTGTAAACAGGTGCCAAACAAGTCTTAATATTCTATACCGAAAAAGTATAGTAGTTTTTCATTAGATATCAATCATAACAGCGAAGGAAATAATATTAGAGGAAGAGGGAGATCTATACCCTCAAAAGCTGATCAGGTTAAAGACACTGAAAACTATTTAAGAAACAATGTCAACATTAATGGTAATGACTTGAATCCGTGAATCTTGAATGTCAAAGATAACACAAGTGAAACATATTTTCATTAAAACTCCAATATCAACCCTTACAGATTTCTTACGCAACATATAAATAAAGAAATCTGAAAAACTTCTTCGTTTCAGTATTCTGTGATGTATTTTTCCATATTCTTTGAAAACATACGGATAAAGCAGGTTAAGAAAGAGAAAAAATGTAATGTGTGAAAATTAAATTTAGTGATAACTCGGGCAAATTTTATCAAAGCATACATTCCAAAATGCTTTTTGTCAGCATAATCCCGATTTTTGGGCTCTGTGCTTTACTTTATTTGCACACGACTTCTCAAACTTTCTTCATACATGTTCAATTCAATTAAATGAAGATTATAGATATATCTCTACACAGAGAATAAATTTACCATTGTTTTTGTTTGAGGAGTTCCTCGTTTAGCTGTAGCAGTGCTCCCAAATCCAAATTTTGGCTTCTTTTCCGCAGGCTTCAGTATTTGAAATGAGCACATTAAAGTTTCATCCACACTCATCATGGCACCGGCATTGTCAAATTCTCCACAGTAATTGGGGGCTGAGAATATTGTGACAAGCTGTCTATCAGCAAAAAACTCGTAACCATCTTCAACGACCTGTAGTAAATTAAACGGCTAATTAGTCACAGAAATTGTATATTACTGTAGAATAGTACGAAAAATCAACATTTATACCTGATGGGCACGGCATATAAGATCAAGATCATGCTTTTGAAGGAATTCGGTTACCGTATCAGGACCGAATGTATAGGACACTCCCCTATCACTCATTCCCCACCCTTTGACATCTTTACTGGGATCGGACCATAGTAGATCACAAAGTAAACCAGTTTCTGGAACATCCATTGGACGTTGCATATTTCTAATTTGATCCAGATCATGCAGATCAGGAGAGAGTCCTCCATGCATGCACAGTATCTTTTCATCTATAACAGCTGCCACAGGTAGGCAATTAAAACAATCTGTAAATGTTTTCCAGAGTCTCACATTAAATCTTCTTTTGCACTCATCATAAAATCCATATATACGATTTACCGATGCACATTCATGGTTTCCCCTCAAAAGGAAGAAGTTTTCAGGATACTTTATCTTATAGGCAAGTAGAAGACAGATCGTTTCCAGATTTTGCTTCCCACGATCCACGTAATCCCCCAAGAATAAGTAATTAGATTTGGGTGGTAATCCACCATATTCAAAGAGTCTAAGAAGATCAGAATATTGACCATGAATGTCTCCTGCAAAATATTTAATTTAAAAGTCAAATTAGATTGAAGTCCAAACTGTTTGATAAGAAGTACAAATATATTCCAGTTAATTCAATGAACATGAGCAGAAGTAGATCAATAAAAGACACAACAGATGTTTGTACCATTTGGAAGCTTTTAATTAAAAGTTAAAATGTATAACAACCAACAAAACCTTATTCCATACAAACTAAAAGGTAAATCCACCAATACAGAATATGATGAAGGAATACCATTTGAGGTGAAAGTCAAAAAAATTCAGTTTTTGGCCAATAGAGTGTAAGAAATGAAAATCACATTTGTGTCTCTTGATGAGCCAATCTCGCAATGACATGAATTCTCAGCATAGTGAACCATCCAAACCATGTTATTTTGTACACACAAGTACAGTTTAATTCACAAACACAACCATTTAGGTACCATTTTTCCATTGGCAAAAGAACCTTGTAAAAATATATCAAGCAGAATCTAGCTTTGTTTACAAAGAAAAGAAACTAATATAAATGGGCCTTATAACTAGTCTTTCATGAACTCTGCCTGTGACAAGCATCAAAAAACTAAAAAGCTTTGCTTACAATCCAAAGAAACCCGTATATGTAGCATCATTAAATTTTTTCAACAAAATTTCATCACATTGGTCAAGAATATTAAAATACTCAACAGAATGATTACAGCAATAAACTAATTCCTGAAGAGTCCCTCGAAAACTTCTTTTGGTCATCATTGCTGGATGAGACCAGATCAACCACCAATTCAATCCTTCGCCTTTTGCCATATTTGAAAATTCTTGTTCATTTTAACAACTTCTATCGTCTATTTACCTGGACAACTTAAAAATGGGGTTTTGCCCTCTTTATCTATATTGTGAATATATTTATTGAGAAATGACTTTGGAACTTTAAATTTGTCTTTATTCTCCTCCAGATCCTCAAATCTAACATTTTCAAAGCACCCTTGTCTTAGTTTCAGTTCGCCTATGAAGATGTTGAGAACTCTTTAACATCTATCCTTAAATCACTTTGATCATCACTACTAAGAATGGAACTCATTCATTAAAATTTCTTTTAAAGTAATGTGCGGATACCACATTGCAAGTAAAAAAATCATTTGCAGTCAAGAAATAGGACAATCAGGCATACTCAAAACAAATCAACTTTAATATACTGGAGTCACTTCCATGTTTTTGGTTTAAAGGTAATGATTAATTCTTTAAGGACTAATGTTTTTTGTCTAAGAAAAGAAATGCAACAGAAAAATTATGGCACTTAAAATCCTGATAATGTACTGGAATCACTTCCATGTTTTTGGTTTACAGGTAATGATTGTTTCAGGACTTATATTTTTTGTCTAAGGAAAGAAATGCAACAGAAAAATTATGGCACTTAAAATCCTGTAATGTACCCTTTCTATCTGACAAAAAAGGATCCTGTGGAGTTAGTTGACGCATGTAGTGACAAGGGATCTTAGATAAGGAGCCTAGACTAATGCAGTGAACATAAAAGGTTGGAGCATCTGGTAAACTTTTACAGGATGGGAAGGAAATTGATAATGAGATAGGGAAAGAAACTATAAGCTTGTTTGAGTGTGTGTATAAACAGTTTAAAATATAAATAGATAGAAATAAGTGGATAAGCAGGCTAGTACTTGTGGGTCCCACGAATGTGTGGATTAAAAATGATTTGACCGTTTCTAAACATTAGCCAAACATTGGCTATGCTATCAAGAGTTTTTCTTTTTTCTTTTTTCTATAAAGTATTTTATCACCCAATTGAAGTATTATGGTGGAGTTTATCCGGAACACAAAATTTTTATTTTCTTTTGCATATCCAAGCAATAGGAATGCTTCCTTCTAGCAAGTTACAATGAAATTGTCCTTTTCATCTTAAAGTAGAGAAATAATTAAGAATCTGACATGGAAAATCCAACATCTTGAATTATCTATATAATGTTATTTAAACTTTACTCATAATTACACTATTCCGAAATTGAAAGTTATGTAAATGTTGAATATTCTTATCTGATCATCGCTTAAATAATAAAAGAAAATTTAGGAACATTATATATTCATTAATCTAATCTAAAAGAAAAATTTCTTATATACAACAGCTGGTGCCATGACCAAAGCACGTTGCCTACACCTACAGAGAATTTTTATATTCTTCTTCCAAAGTTTCTTCCTTCCTCCCTTCACTTTTTCTTTCTCGTCTTTTGGATAAACCGGAGTTATGAAAGAGAAACACTGTACAAGACTTGAGGACAAGTAGTCCTCCAAATAGAAAAACACAATACATAAAAAATAAATTTCTCCCATTCATTAAAATTACAATAAACAAACTTTATTGCTCACATAAACAACATATATATATATATAGAGAGAGAGAGAGAGAGACCATCTCATAAATGCCAAGCTTCCACATAGAACCACCAACCATTAAAGAAGAAGAATACATATAAAATGTCTTATTTGTGGAGCACCATTGACACAGGAAGAATAATCATTGTGCAGCTCTTTTAACTCCATCTTTGCATTCCTTATATCATAACATTTAATTCTTATCTAGGTTAAATACAATAGCTCCTTTTAATATGCATTTTATAGCTTATAATTTCCCATATGCCATATAATTCTTGTATGGGTCAAATCCATTCCATCACTTTGTGGAATAGATTTGACTCATAATATCAGCCTCAACTACTAATAAAAAGAGACTTGCCTATTAATTAAGACGACATCATAATATTTGTCCTACACCAAGGCCCATGAGAACTGTAACTATTATAATCATTAGATGATGCTTGATATATAATTATTTTGAACTCAACATTTGTTGCAAAATTTTAAAAAATAAATAATAAATAATAATAAATAAAGAAATTCACAAATTCAATATATGTAAAGTAGAATTCAGCGATAAGACAATAGGTTCACATTTGATGTAATAAATGAAAGATAAATTTGGACCTAACAATAAATAACGAGAAAACAGGCCATCAAGGGTAGATCATGGCAACATCAAGGCTCAGGAGAACTGTAACCATTATTCTACTACAATACCCAAATAATGCTTGATATGTAATTATTTTGAGCTCGGCATTTGTTGCAAAATTGGAAAAAAAATATCACAAATTCAGTATGTATAACGTAGAAATCAGTGATAAGATAATATGTTCATATTTGATGCAATAAATAATGAAAAAACATGCCAACTAGTGGAGGTTATGACATGTCTTTGTTAACTAAAGAGGTTATGTCATGTTTTTTCTACTCCACAAGAGTGCTGCGATCGTACATAACAGATTATAAGGAGGACCAAACCAAAATAACGTCTTTTTGTGGTTGTCAAGGATAGTAGTTTGGGTGGTCTTGTGGTAATTATAACAATGAAATGGCAAAAAGGATTCATGTAGACAATCAAAAACGTATCCAAGTCAAACCTTTGTGGCTTTGTTTCAAGATTGTTGTCAACATTAGCAGTATTAACCTCAGCTCATTTACACTGATTCAACAATTTTTAGGTGCAAGATCCTCAAGAATGAATTCGATCTAATACTAAGAAGATCCACAGTGTAAGTCATTTATCCTATTTCGAGATTGATGGGTGAAATGTATAGTGGAAAGAAGTAAAACATGAACACGACTTTTAAAGATATTACAAAGCATTTTATAGAATAACTAGGAGTGTGTTATGCTAGGTATTTGAGAGGGGAGGGGGAGGGCGGAAGTAAAAAAGGAAATTTTAATTTTAATTGCACACCATATATCAATATTACAATAAGCTTGTGTTAAGATTCCACCCTGATCTTCATCTTTTTATTTTAGTAATGAATAGCCTTACGAGATATAGTCAATATGCAGTGCTTTATTTTTAGTTAATGAGTCTGAAAAAGGAATAAATCATAACTTAAAACTTTGGATGAAACAAAGAGTTTTATGTGAAGTAAAACTAAGACAGAATACATAGAACATTTTTTAGTTTAGAGTAGAAATAAAGATGACACAGTAGTCAAAATAGATGATCATATTGTCCTAAAGAGTGATTCTCATTAAGGAAAGTGGAATTGGAAACAATTGACACAGAGAATTAGCATGAGTTAGGCAAAATAGAGAAACTCTATAAAAGTTCTCCAGAATAGATTCAATACTATGATTGTCAAATCAACTGCACATTATGGTATTTGACTATTCGGCCATTGAAGGACAAAATGTTCAGAAGATGATAGTGGCAATCATATAGATGTTAAGATAAATATATGGTCATGCCAGAACAGATAAGATGAAAAATTATAAATGAGCTAGAGAGTATGTGCATCAATGCTCGTCATGAGCATGCAATATACGAACTGCATCAGGATAATTGTCCAGTTTAAGGTATATAACCAGTACACCAACTGGACATTATCATTGGCTTTCTAACGGTAGAACAGAAATACAAAGTAGATCACCTATGAAGCACCGACATGGACAAGGAGTAAACAACGTGCAATTTTTCAAAAAAAAGTAGTAACACGACACGTCTCAACAAGCTGATTGAAATAATATTAATTTTTTTATAATGTGAAGTGAATTCTCTTTTGGTTAATACCAGCATGTTGACAATGAAACTACAACATGTCGGCAATGTATCTCCTGACGTGTTTGCAACGTGTCGAACCGTACAAAACTAAAAAGTAATTTGAACACGCCCCCGGGCATTCTGACACGCGTCGGCAATGTGTCGATATTCGACACCAACTTGGCGGAGTAGAAGGGTGGAGGGTGTTAGTGCATCCGAGTAAATCATTAATAGGTATGTAGGATAACGAAAGAATTAGGAGTCTATCAACATAAAAGAAGGCGACCTAATGTCGAACAACCTGGAGCGGAATTGTAAAGTGTTTGCCCAAAGGCTCTCTCCTCATTCAATCTTTATAACCCCCAAGCACCTAAGATCTTTTCAAGCTTGTCACTCACCTTCCTATTTGGACTTTAATGACTGTCAGTCATTGTTTATCTTGCTCATGACTAACCAAGGTGACATGTAATAGTGGTTCATACCACAAAGCCAGCCAATGCACAGGAATGGAGTTATTTGATAACATAGAGTGCACTAAGCAAGATAAGCATTCAACATAGAGTTATCGTTTATCTTAATCATGACTAAAATGGTGACATGTAATAGTGGTTCATACCACGAAGCCAGCCGATGCCCGGGAATGGAGTTATTTGACAACATAGAGTGCATAAGCAAGATAAGCATTCAACAATAACGGAAAGGAGCTGTTACCCAAATATTTTGACCAAGCTGACAATAGGAACTCAAGAAAAAAAAATTATTCTAAGTACAAGAACTCATCAAAGCCAAGCGTCGTATCATATTCTAATCCTCAGACTGACGTATGCATAACACCTGGCTTCCATGTACCAGATTCCAATTTAACATGAAAGGACAAACTATAGTTCTTTCAAGCAAATGGTGAATGAACAATTACATAATCAAGCTCATTTCAACTCCTTCAACAACTATCTCCAATCTACCAAGCATTTACGACTAAAAAGGGGCCATCTTAACTTAACCATCAAAAGAATATTTATATTTCCAGCATTTGCTCGAAAATTTAGAAATTAATCTACAAAGTTCTCAATATTCCTAGACTCCCACTTTCAGTCATAGTCCATATCATCCTGTAGCATCATTATCCGCACTGAAACCGCTAATTCTATATGCACAAACTTAGGAATTTCCCAAGTTGGACGTACAAGCTGAAAGTAACAAGGATCATTCCAAGTGAACTACCCAGATAAAAATATAAAATAAAAGAAAACCTCCATTCAAAAGAAAAAAAAAATAATAATAATAATAATAATAATCCAACTTTAACACAAATGAACATCACAAAATCACCACAAAACAAAACCCGAACATTAAAAACATGGAGAAAAGCAAAAAGTCGAAGGAAAATTTACCACAGATCTTAATGGGTGCCTCAAGCTCAAGAAGATTAGCCTGTTGCAAGAAAATCTCTTTAGACTGCAAACAAAGCTGCTTGATCTCTGACTCCGAGAGCTGCACTTGCTTCCCCAGCTTCCCTTTAACCTCAAACAGACGATTAATTACATGATCAAGAGCGGCAGAATCCATTTTTTTCCCTTCTCTTTCTTTACTATTTTCTATACAAAGAAAAAAGTTATAGTTTTCTTGATATCGAGTGTCATCGAGCACGAGGGTATGTCATCTGTGGGTTCTTGGAGTGTTTACGCTTTAGCTTTGTTGTGTAGCCCTTTTTGTGGAAATTTTAGCCATAGTTTAGAAGTTGCTTTTGGGGGTTACATTCGTGCTTATGTACGCTTGTGGAAGAAAAATGGGTGGACCCGCGGCCGTAGTGCGAATGAGTCGTCTCTTTAATATTTTAGAGGGGAATTTGCTTAGAAAAGTAGTGGACAATAATCTCGTATGAGTGCCTCTTTAAACGTATGAGTGCCATTTTAACTAATCTCGTATTCGTTTCATTTATGTTCACTCATATCCATTTAAAAATTAATAAAAATTAGTTTTAACTATATTTGTAATGAAATTGAAAGCTTGTGACCTAAAAAGCATGGTGTCATTCTAAATAGTTTGATAATGTTTTAACTATTTCATATCCTTTTCTTTTTATTCTCTTGTACTCACATGAAAATGAACATAAGCAAGTTTTCGCTAGGTGTGAACACGATTCATTTGGCAGTTTGTGCTATATTTTCAATTCAAGTCATTTCAAAATCAAATTATTATTTGTAGGTTGATTCGGCTATAATCTGCAGTTTACATTTCGATGTTATAGTAATATTTTTAAAATAATTTAACATATAAATTTAAACAAGAACTTATAACGTTAAATATTAAATTATATTCATATTTGTTTGATAAAATACATACACGACATGATGTTGGAATAAAATCTAGAAGGGGTATTTCTACATGGTGAATGTGTCCTATAACCATGCCTGAATTTCAAGAAATTCTTCAAACCACTCTTGAACATGTCAATGAAGATGACAAACATCCTTTTTAGATAGCAAGAACAAACAATTATTAAAATCAAGTTTTAGAGTTGTATCTCAAAAATCTCCATCAATAAATCTTTTCTAGCGATGTTAATACATCATTTATCTCAGTCTTCTTTATTGTTTTTGAAAACTTCTTATCCTACATAAATAAAAGAGTGAGTTGGGTGGTACTGTTCATAAGTCAAGCCGAGCCAAATGGCTTTATGGCTCGGCTCGGCTAAGCCTTTTTT
>CAIGRP010113223.1:0-31577 GCA_903798385.1 Fraxinus cuspidata | reverse complement strand
GTTCTGAGTGATAGCGAGTTGAGCTGACTTGCTCACATTCCTGCTAGTTCTATATGACTCACTCCTAGTCACACTGAGTTGATGTGACTCTTTGGTGCTTTGTGCTCTATTTCGAATAATTGAACCGGTTATTGTACTTTCCTATACTGCTTCTCCTTTTCTGAAACACTAACGTTTCGGCTCTGGTATAATTCTCTATACTCCTTTCATTTCTTGGACATATTATTATTCTGAATTGTTTGTCTTTGATTTGGTTATTAAGGTAGTTGATCCTCATCTAGTTTCCTTTATACAATATCTCATTGAGGATCTAGGAATCTGAGGGAGTAGGGGATTAAAGGGTTATCACTTCTTAAACCTGTCAAACTAACAATCTATTTTCAATATATTTCTGCTTGTTGATCAAATACGTATGCTATTATTTTTCATTACATTGTCTATATTTGTTGTACTCTATATGCTACATAAACTTGAATATGTGAATTTGGTTGTGATCATGACCACTGTACATAAATTTGAGATAGAAGTTTGGAGACGGACTGAGGATTTTAGTTTGAAGCATCAGAAAATGAGAGCTCTGTTGTTACAACAGAGGTGTGCTGTTGCTATTGATGGGACTTGGCCTCCTGAATTTAGTATCTATATAAGACATGAGTTAGATGAGATTGCCTGGAGTTCTATATTTCTTCATCTATCTGATATTATAATTAGAAATGTTAGAGAAACTGCTAAAACACAGGGTCTCTGGACCGACCTTGAATCTCTCTATCTATCTAAAACCATGCCCAACAAATGTTATCTCCTGAGACAATTCTACAATTTTAGATTTAATTCCTCCTCCAGTTTGGAAGAAAACATTGACAAATCACAAAATTGGTTCAAGAAATAACTGATTATGATGAAAAATTATCTAAAGATCAACAAGTTGTTGCTCTTCTAAATGCTCTGGTGATAGATACAGAGAACTGAGAAATGCTTTAGAGTATGGGAGAACTGAATTTACTGTTGATATTGTGATATCATCTCTAAGAAACAGAGAACTAGAATTAAAAACTGAAGTTAAAGATTTTAAGTTTGGAGAAGGTTTGAACATTAGGGAGAAAGTTAATCAGAACAAGAAAGGAAATCAATGCAACTTTAACACTAATAAGAAAGGGAAACCAAAATTTTCTAAGTTCAGAAATTAGAATAAGAACCAACCTAAACCTAAGTTGCAAGTCAGAAAATGTTATTATTATGGCAAGACTGGACATCTCATTAAAGATTGTTTCAAGAAAGTATCTGATATGAAAGGAATATTTAATACTGATGGGTCTGTAGATATTGTCTGTAATAATGAATCTGAAATACAAGGAGTTGTCCTTATTACTACAACTAAAAGGAAAATGAATGAATGGGTACTTGATTCTAGATGTTCCTTTCATATGTGTCCTACTAAAGATTGGCTCACTGATTTTAATGATCTAAGTGGTGGTCAAGTTTAAATGGGTAACAATATGACTTGTCAAATTAAAGGTATTGGAAACCTTAAGCTGCTATTAGAAAATAACTACATTCTAGATCTGTCTCAGACAAGATATGTTTATGATCTTCAAAGAAACTTAATTTCCTTGGGGCAATTGGATAATGAATATGAAATAAGAATTTGTAAAGGTGTTACCAAGATAAGTATTAACTCAAAAGAAATAATTTCTTCTCCTAGATCCAATGGGATCGTCACACTGTAAGCTGAACCCCTAGTTGGTAACAACTCTACAGCTGTGAAGACTCATGATGATAAAGCCCTAATTTAGCATAGAAGACTAGGCCATATAAGTGAAAATGGATTAATGATTTTAATGAATTGAAATGTTTTGGAAAGGATAACATTGAAAGTCTTAAATTATGTGAAGACTGTGTTGTTGGAAAACAAAACAAACTACCTTTCAAAATTGGAATTCTTAAATCCACTTCAATCCTTGAGTATTTACATGTAGACCTGTGGGGTCCCGTCTCTGTAAACACTTGCAGTGGATTTAGATTCTATCTATTAATTGTGGATGATTTCTCAAGAAAATTTGGACTTTTCTTTTGAAAAACAAATCCGACACTTTTTAAAATTTTAAACAATGGAAACTTATGATTGAAAATCAAACAATAAAAAGGTAAAGACACTTAGGACAGATATTGGTTTGGAATTTTGTAACAATGAATTTGATCTCTTCTGCAAATGATCTAGAATTCTGAGACATAGAACAATAACATACACTCCTCAGCAAAATGATATTGCTGAGAGAATAAATAGAACCTTATTGAAAAAGGTAAGGTGTATGTTACTTAGTTCTAATCTTCCAAAAAGGTTTTAGGGAGAAGCCCTAAAAAATGCCACTTATCTAATAAACAGAATTCCTTCAAGTGCTATTGTGCTATTGATTTTCAAATCCCTGAACACTTACGGTCTGGAGAATCTCCAAATTATTTCAAACTGAGGGTATTTGGTTATGTTGCATATGCTCATCAAGATGTAGGCAAACTTGAACCTAGATCTCAAAAATGTGTTTTTTTTTTTGGGTTATAGAGAAGAAACTAAGGGTTATAAACTTTGGGTAAGAGAAAAGGATGGATTTAGAGTCATCATTAGTAGAAATGTTGTTTTTAATGAGAGTCAGTTTCCTTGTAAAACATCTTCAGACCAAAACACTGATCATCCTACTTTTGTTAAAGAAATTGTACTGGAAAATCAGGAATATAATCATACTGAACCTGATAATTTGATTGAGGTGGAGACTGAATCTGAAACTAAGGAATATTTTCAAGATACTTCTTTTGAAAATTATCAGTTGGCCAAGGATAGCGGTAGAAGAAATAGGTTTCCTTCTACCAGAATTAATACCGATGAATTTGTGACTTTCTATTCAGAATTGGAATCTGTTAATTCTGAACCTGAAACTTTTGAGGAAACTGTTAACAGTAAAGAATCTAAATTGTGGTTGGAAGCCATGCAAGAAGAAATTGACTCTTTAATTAAGAACAAGACATGGACTCTTGTTGATAAATCCAAACATCAAAAGATTGTAGATTGTAAATGGGTTTATAAAATTAAAGAAGGTGGATCTAATACCTTGGGTAAAAGATATAAGGCCAGACTTGCAGCAAAAAGTTTCACACAAAGAGAGGGTATTGATTATAATGAATTTTTTTCACCTGTTGCAAAGTATACATCTATCAGAATATTACTTATCTTAACATCTCATTTTAACTGGAAATTAGACCAACTTGATGTTAAGACTGCTTTCCTAAATGGTGATCTTGAAGAAATCATTTATATGTATCAACCAAAAGGTTTTGAACTAAATTCAAAATCTGAATATGTTTGTTTGCTAAAGAAATCCCTTTATGGCCTAAAACATACTATAATGTAATGGTATAAAAGATTTTACTCTTATGTTTAGAATTTGGGATTTTCTAAGAATAATTTTGATTCATGTTTTTTCTTCAAAGGATCAGAAGGACCTGAATCTGTTTACCTATTATTATATATTGATGATATGCTTCTTGCCTGTCAAAATAGATCTGAAAATTGATTCTGTTAAAGAAAAACTTAAATCTGAATTTGAAATGAAAGATCCAGGGCAAGCAAAAAGAATTGTAGGCATGGAAATCAAAACAGATAGGAAAAACTATGTTTTATATGTGAATCAAAATTCTTATGTAAATAAAGTGCTTGAAAAATTTGCCATGATTGAATGCAAATTTGTGACTTTGCATATTGCAAATCATTTCAAACTTTCTAGTGAACAATCTCCTAAAATTGTTGAAGAACATGAAAGGATGAGTAAAATACCATATGTTAATGCTGTTGGCTCTATTATGTTCCTTATGATTTGTACTAGACATGATTTAGCTCATGGAATAAGTACTTTTAGTAGATTTATGGCTAATCCTGGTGAAACACATTGGTTGGTTATTAAATGGATAATAAGATATCTAAAAGGCACAACTGAATTGAGTTTAAAATTTCAAAGATGTAATGAAGGTGTTATCCAGAAAAGATACACTGATTTGGATAAGAGAAGGTCTACATCTTCTTATGTGTTTACTCTATTTGATGGTTGTGTCAGTTGGAAATCTCAATTACAAAAAATTGTAGCACTAACTTCCATGGAAGATGAATATATTGCAGCTTGTGATGCTGTCAAAAAGGGAATGTGGTTAAGGGGTATTTTAAATGAATTTGGTTTTATAAATTAAGTGGTTGAGATTTATACTGATAACCAAAGTGCTATTCATTTAAGTAGAAATCCTATTTTTCATGATAGGACTAAACATGTCGACATTAAATTTCATTTTGTTAGAAATATGTCTGAAAAATGTTTGATTAGTCTGATTAAGATTCCAACTGAATATAACCCTGCTGATTTTGGTACCAAAGTATTACCTCTAAATAAATTCAGAAATTGGTTGAAGATTCTGAATATAACTTGAAGGTAATGTCTTTGTTAGTTTCTTTAGTTGCTTTATTATTACTATTTTTAAAGAACTGATACAGAAACTTAGAGCAAATGAAACCATGTATTTATGTTTTGAATCTACAAAAGAATGCCCATAATAGATCAACAAGATGGAGATTGTTGTTTGGGCTACCTCTTTATTCTATGGTTTGGGCTACCTCTCTATTCTATGGTTTGGGTATTTCTTGTGTCTGTGGGCTTTGCTGTGTTTGGGCCACCGATTTGCTTTCTTAAAATTGTGTAATCTTGGCCTTTCACCTGGCATGACTTGAATCGTTGGATTGTGTAGTTTAAAGGTTGTTTTCATAACCAATTTCTCTGGATTCTTCGATGAGTACTGTTGCTATTCTAGGGTTTTCTCTTCTATTTTCTCTCGAGCGTTCTTCTCTCTGTTAATCTTCTTGAGATCTTCTGTTTTGATATTTGTAAATGTCTTAGCGATATTAATCGTGTATTTTGTATACACTTAGTGATTGTGACGATAGAATTTGTATAGAGAGGCTAGAGAAAAATATTAGTAATACATTTGTACTGTCCTTTGTAATTATTAGTGGATTTAAGCGTAATCAACTTGGTAAATGCTCAATGGATGAGTAGGCTTTTGAAGCTGAACATCTAGGCCCAAAAGGGCGAAAAGCATTGTGTGTTCTTTATTTCTACATTTTGTTTTATGTTTGTTCGTTTTTGTTGCGAACCAATTGATTCTGAGACCAACAATTTTTTTCCCATACATTGGGCGAGCAGCCTCCAGAATCCGTCATTGACTCGGAGGATTAACTTGTATATTAGTCTAGGTTTTGTCCTAGTCTCAAGATGAACCTCACTCGAGCCTTGCTCAAAGCTATTTCATATATTCTATTGATTTTTCCACCGAAGACAACACATGAAAATACTTTCTACCGATTATGTAATTGCATATATGAATTTGGTAAAGATGAATAAATATCAGCCGATAATATTAAGAAACAAAAAGAAGTTCAAATCTTTTGTCCAATACAATACAAAACAGGCATTGGAATTTCAAAATATTTAATTGTATAAACAAGAAATCATCCAATAAACAAGAAAGCTTTCAAGTATGAAATAACCATGAAAAAAATATCATTGCTAACTCAGAGGACACAGAGATAGCAGACCCTTAAACAGGTGCTTGTAGAGCACATCAACCTTCACACTTACACACATAATTGATTTCCATTTACACAATAATCTGCCGATAACTATTTTTTTGACAAATATATGTTACAAGAAGTAAAATAAGAAACTCACATCAATGTCAATCCGAAATTCATGTTATTCTTTTTAATTTTTCTGTTGATGACAAATGTGCAGTTGCATCGCCCCATTGGAGTAAACAAGCAGGTACTCAACAACTCGTGATAAATTGACCTCTTCTCTGCTACATACCGAATGCATTTGACAATCTTCTCGAGCATGTATCATCTATAGTAACTATCTATTAAGATATTTCCTTTTCTTTCTTAGTTTTCACCACTTCGGATTTGTTGTTCACTTTTTTAGCATCTATCATCTTCTCAGCTGCTCCATAGGACAATTTTCGAGCTTTTGTGGCAGTCTTCCCATTAGAGGAAATTGATATGACTGAAACTGGTGCTACGATTGGTGAATTCTTATTTCTGTTAGTCTTACTCGACTGGCGACAAAGTGATTTCTTTGGACTTGAGTGCAATTGGACAACTCGGCTTTCCCATGGTCGAGCTGCAATCCATCGATCAATCCAGCTCCAGCCCCAATTTGATTTGCCAATGTCATGGTTACTTGACCCAAAGTTCGGGTTGGAGTTGGCTCTCCACTGAAAGACATGTTTTTTATATTTATACTTGGTTTTATATGATAAATGAATTGAGGAATATTTCAATGTTCTAAAACCCGGCTAGGATTGCACCGGAAAATGTATTGGGTTAAGGATCTAAGGATTAACCTAGGTCAAACCAGGGGTCAAAAATAAATAACTAAATATATGAAGAGTTATATATGTCAACGTTGAATCGCTTCTAGGCAAGAGTATGCAACTGAGATCCACCCGGGCAGGCCATGACAGTTCATCTGATTCTCAATTTATCGGGCGGTCTGACCAGGTAAGGATGTTTTTAATAATGGTTCTTAGGCTATAACCGGGCAGGTTGTCGGGCTGGTTTACAGTGTTTCTGACTGAAAGCAAGCCAATCCAATTTTCAAAAACAGAAATATCATTTATAATGACGTACTTGATGAGAAAATGCATATGCCATGGCTCGCTCACGCCGCAGTGCTGCTTCTTCTCTCTGATGTATCCTTGCAAGAGCTTCATCCATTGTTTTGGAGCCACCACTCCACTCCACCTGCCAGGAATTACATTAATGGAAGATAGGCATAATTTTTGAACAGCCCAAATCATTAAATAGTGTTATCTATTGTAAAACACATCATAAAGAATTGCAGTAAAAGAAAGATGTGCTACAGTCACAATGAAGGACTGTTTTCAAATGATTAAACAAGGCCTAAATGCTAATTGCTATCTCAAGAACTACTTTGTTGTCAAATTAGTTCAATTTGTCCAAGGAAATATTAATACTTGTATAGATAGAGGAAGTTGAACTGATTCTTAAAGAAGTCATACAAACATGTTACGATGAGGATAGAGGACAAATATGGTTTATCTATGTCTCTGTCTGGGGTCTTGGTTTTTTGCTCTTCTCACTGCACATAAGGTAAAGGAATGGTACAGAAGATTGCTCAGTTACTTTCTCTTGTATAATTGAACTTCTTAATCTAGTAGAAAAGGGTTTTAAGATAGTGGTTAAGAATTAAGAATAACGAGTTGCATAAACTTATGAAAATTCACAGGTGGAGCTTAGTTGCATTCTTCTGCATAAACTATTTTTTGTTGGTTTCTTTTGTCCCTTTTCCTTAAACATTAACTATAATAACAAGGATGCAACAAAACCTTCAACTAAGAAAGCATCCAGTCTTACCTCTAGGTCATGTAGCTTTGATTCAAGCTTCGATTGACTCTCTAGCTTCTTCTGCCTGAGACGACCCTCTGTTACCATAAGCACTCGGCGAGCTCTAATCTGAGCCTGAATCTTGGTCCATGAGTGGAGATGGCCCAAAGTTGTTGATGCTTGCTTTTTAACAGTATCACATTGCAACAGGCTCTGAAACCTTACCGTTGCTTTTAGGCAACGGAAATTTTTCCTTGCCTAAATCACAAGCGCAAGTACAGTTTGAATTGAGAACTCACATATATTTTGAATGAAACAAGAATATTCAAGGTAACACAAAGATAAGTATGAATAAGTAACTTTCTCAGGGATATCAACGCATCAGTTTAACAAGCTGATAAGAAACACTATAGTAAAGGATGATGTGCTTTAATCCATGACAAAATAAGAGAAACTTATACAAGATTAAAAGCAATAGCAAAATTATTCTTTTCCTTTTTATCATAGGATACACAATTAAAGCACAGTTTCGCAAATAATTCCCCTGGAACCTGTTAATATGCAAGAATAAAATTGTAGGATCCTGGAAATAAAATCACTCTCAGATTTATGACCTGCTTATGTGTGTGCTTATGTACGGTTAAGCTTACTGGATAGAAGCAACAAATGAAGCATGTATATTCCATACCGTGTAAGCTCGATATGCAGTCTGAATTTGAGTTGCTGCAATATCCTCAATGCGCATGCCAAAACCATCATGATTTTCCTCAGAAACATCATTAGTTAATATTGGAGACTTGTTCTGCAAGCAATTTTCCTTCTTGTACCCATTTGACCTTTCAGCTGTTGAATATATCTGCTTTAATAATTCAAAAGAAAAAAAAATTAAGTTGCAAATCACATATATGGGTCGTGATGTAACAAGGTCACATAATGAAATATAGGCTGAAAAGAAAAGAAAAAAAATATCTTCTTTGAGGAAACTTCAACCAGAAAGAAATGAATGAAGGCATCAATGGCATGGGGATCACTAGCAGAATGTGAAAGTAATTAAAAGAAGCAAACCTTCAATTTTTGCGATCTGTCACCTCTCTTCTTTTTACTCATTATATTCTTGAACCAAATTCCGGAGCCCATGGTCGATGCTTAATATAGCTCACAGGAATACCTTGCAGAGGATATTGAATCTCGTGTAAAAATGACATCACTATCGAGTATTAAATTATGTATTCAGACAATGCTTAATTTGTAAGTATCTTGTGAAATTGTTACTATCATCTATTTTGTGATTTCTAGGCAAATGAGACAATCCCTGCTTGCGACTAAACCAGCAGCAGAGGACATATTATGAGATGTCCAAGCACAAAGCGAATTCAAATTGCTCTAAGATTTTTCTTCAATAACCAGACAAGTTAACCAAAATGTTTCTGGTAACCTAAGACCTTACTAACTAAAATAAGTCGATAGAAAACTCTGGTATTCTTCTCACATTAAGGAAATTGGCCGCATGAACTGTGATCAATTCTGAGCTGTTTTGAGTCCTAAATTATCAACCAAAGCATTGCCTTTGTATTCTTGTGAAGTCAAAATTCCGCAATTTAGAAACATGATTAACACTAAAAGACTCGCAATACACAATGATTCAACCAATTAATACAGAACAAAAGACAGGATTTAGTTAAAGCATCTTTGGTGTGCTTATTAGTTTCTTTTCTAGAAGATAGATAAGTTTTGCTAGTAAAATTAGCAATGAAAGCATTCTCCCAAGTACTGAGTTTGATACTGTCTTCTTCAATACAATGAGAAAATTGACAGATATTTCAATCCCAATTCAACAAACCAAATTAAACAACCACAATTCAATAAACGCATCAAGAAACAATCCTAAAAACCCATCAAGATTGACATCCAAAATTCATTTCTCCAACAATTAATAAAACAGAATTAGAAGAAGAAATCATGTACCAGAGAAAGAAACTCCAGGTTAAAGACACGTCGTTTCTGGCAAAAGGGTATCTCCAGATGTGAAGAAAATATAAGCAAAAGTGGAAATGATAGTGCAGTAGTGTAGATGAGTGAAAGCTAAGAAATGCAAATGTTGTTATTATATATGCGTATACTTGAAAAAGAAGGAGGTGAAATGGAAAAAAGAGGGGTAGCTACGCCCATGGCCCCCCGGCTTGTTTTTCTCAAGAGGAGTTGCACTGTGAAGAAATGGTTGGTATCAACAAGAGAATCAGTCTAAAAACAAATTAATTTCCTCAATCAAATGGAGTTAAGCTAACCAACGCTAGTTTTATTCAAGAAAATAGATGGCGACAATACCGACATTTTGATTCTTATGGTCCTCCTCTCCTTTTTGTTTCTATCCATTTCTTTCCTGTTTTTGTCAAACACAAAAATTCACGAGGCTCTAAAGTGTAAAGAATTTTTGTATTAATCCCCATGTACGGGCAACTAATTCACCCGTGCTTACCAGGTCACTCACGTGGGTAGGCTCCACCATGTACTAAAAAAAATTATGTGAGGACCTCGTATGTGTGAGTGCTCTGTAAAACATGAGTTTTCTTTCTGTAAGTGTAGCGTGGTTCAGAATTTTTTCGACCATAAAAAGTATGGTAAAAAAAAGGTTAGGACTCAATTTTTTAAAAGCGATACTTTAGAATTTTCAATTCTTGTAGTAGCCATCGCTTTGGATCTTGCTCCTCTACAATTTTTGGCCCCATATTTTGGATGCATCATGGGAGGGTATTTCAACGATGATAAAATTGACATGGTAATAATCTACGAAGATCCTAGTAATCATGTCATGACATAATATTGTTATACCGACCACTAGGTTATAAGGCATTTGCAAGGGATGCTTTCTATTTAAATTCCCATGGACAAATTGCAATAATTTCTACATTATCTTTATGATCCTTATGTTTCGGTTTGTCAGTATCAAGATTTACATGATTTTGCTACTTGAGAGGTCCCAAATGAGAAAGGTAAAAGGAAAATGAGTGAGCGAGCGAGTGATGGGAGGAGAAATAGAGAAAAAAATATATTGAGATTGTGACCAAAAAGAAAAATCCATTTTACACTATCTCCCTCTAAACTGTCTTTCCAAGATAATATCTCTTAAATGAGATTATACAAAACATTAATTTTTATTTTCACAATAACATTGAAAGCACAAGATGTCATGGCTACCCGGTTATGGACCAGCAAAACGTCCCAATTTATTGATTCACAAAATGTTCGTAGAAAAAGGACTGGCCCCATTTATAATCATGGAGTTTGATTAAATTATTAAAGATAATTAATTAAATATAAATTACCAAACAAGTGTAAGGAGAAATAGAAGCAGAATGCATAAAATAAAAATAATACAGTTTAATAAAAGATATTTAATTAATGTTTTATTATTAGTTTGAATAATTGGGATAATGATTGCACAATTATTGGTAGATAGGAACAACCAGCCTCCACTAATATCATTACCAACACAGAATACTGATTAATTATTTTTATTATTTTTTTATGATGCAAGGTTGTTGTGCAATATTTTTTGAGGAAACAGCAAAAAAAAAAATAATAATAATAATAATAATATATGTTTGTTTGGTGGTTCGAACCCTGCTGTTGTGTATTACACAGCAAAATAAACCAATGCAAAATTTCAAAAGGAAAATACAAGAGCTTGGTCCCGGCGGGGCTCGAACCCGCGACCTTCGGCTCATAAGACCAACGCTCTAACCAACTGAGCTACGGGACCTTCTATGTTACGAAAGAATTGAAAGTTCTATTTATTTTGAATATGTTTGAATTACGATTTTAACATTTACCGTCTTTTCCTTAAAAAAGATGCCTTGTCAAATTACATCCCATTAAACCCCTGTTTGGTAGCAATTAAAATTTTAATTCTAAGTCAAAGTCAACTGCTAATTTTAATCACACATTTCATCAATTTTTATCAAAATTTAAAAAATCTAATTCTAATCTCCATCAAATAGAGTAATTATTTGAAATTTACATTTTACGATGAGATAAAAAGATAGTTATAGCTTGTACGTCCGATCTAAAAACAAATTCCTTGTTGAAAATATCACGCATCACACTTCCAAGTGCTCAATTTCAAACTTTGTATTTCTCATTTAAATGAATTATTTTAATTTTGGTCTCTATCGTCTATGAATTTTATGTTGCTGACTTTTGGCCCTTGTTTGGTATACATTCTTTCAAAATACATTATTTCAAAACTCATTTTAACCACATATTCTTCAATAAAAAAATATTTTTCATAACATCAATAAATTTTTCTTACTTTTTTAATCTCTTATTTTCCATCATATCACTATTTAAAATACATCATTTCCCGAATAATATCCAATCAAACACAATTAAACATTAATTAATTAAAACATTTACCTTGTTCTTTGTTATGCTTAAGAAACCTTAACCAATGTATTCTTGACAATTAGGCCTTTATGTCCCAGACAAAAAAAGTGTATACTTCTTATATAAGTGCGAGGCAACGCTCTATTTCTCCTCAGTTTTGTTCTCAAGGAAGTTGAGCTTGTTACATAATGCAGCATCTACTATTCAGTTACTCAAAAAGAATGTAAAAATGGAAAATGACAATATTTCTTAAATCAAAAACTTATATAATTAAAAATAACTAGGAACGTCGACTTCTTTTCTTCAGACCTTCATTGTGTATAACCAGTTGACAGCAAATAAGTTACTGCTTGTGCTTCTCAAGAATTGAAAAAATTCCGTAAAACCAGGCAAACAAAAATCAGGTCCATTCTCAAGCAGCTTTGAAGCTTTCCGACAGGAGTTCGTAGTATCGTATTTGCTGCAACCAAATCAGTGACAAGTTTGAGATATGAGTTGTTTTGCTTTATGTATCTTACAAGAACAAAATCAAGCCTGATGAAATTCATACCGCATCTGAGACAGATGGAGTTATTTTCTCCAGTGCCCGCTTGAAGTGTATTTCTTTGATGGTCCATGGTGCACCATCTGAAATTTCATTCCTTGAACTCTGTTTATCCTCAAGAGCTGACATAGCAGCTTCATTCATCTGGCATAAATAAGGAGAGCAAATCTTGAGATTGATCATGATAGGGTATGAGCATTTACGTCAAGAAAAAAGAAGAATTAAAATGCAACTCCCATTCTCACTTAAGCCACATTCAAGTCCTATCAATTTTCTTTAGGATGGCTTATTTATACTACCCAAAATATCTTGGAACTGTAAAATGCAATTTCTCGCCACCTTCGTCGTGTGCACTTAACTTCACTAATTATGAACCTCCTATCTACTTCCAACTATTTATTTTAATCGAATATTAATAGTAATCAAGACAAGTTTTGCTAAAATATTGTAACCATCTGCAGAAAACAATCAAGGAAGTACAGACAAACCAGAGCAGAGAGGTCGGCTCCACTAAATTTTTTACAAGCATCGTCGCTTCCAATTGCCATCAAGTCCACATTTGCATCTATACGCTTCTTCCTACCAAGAGCTGTCAAGATTAAACCGCGATCATCTGGACTTGGAAGAGGGACATATAGTGGTTTCCCAAATCTTCCTGGTCGAAGGAGGGCACAGTCCATGACTTCAGGCCTGGCATTGTATTTTCGAGATCAGAGATGTTAAGGCACGATAGAAGAGTTTTAATCAGCAAATAATTATTCTTCTCTCGAGATCAGAGATGTTAAGGCACAATAGAAGAGTTTTAATCAGCAAATAATTATTCTTCTCTCGACCCGCAGTAATTCCCCAACACAAATAACAATTTGTACCTATTCGTGGCACCAATTACGTAAACACCTTTTCGCTGATCTGCACCATCTAGCTCTATCAGTAGCTGCAGTGACATGGCTTTGATTTCAGTTCTATATCTAGTCATATACACAACAATGAAGGATAGGCAAGAAAGCATTCCATAAAACATTTTACAAACCTGATTCAAGAGCTGCCCTACAACCCATCCCCCTTCTTGACCGCGTCTCGTTGTCAAAGCATCCACCTGACAAGATGTTGAACATCATCAGCACAATCCCAGTTTCCATGGTCACTGAACAATGTCAATAATCACCAATTTCTGTTGGTTATAGTTTTATAAGTATACCTATATTTTGTGCAGACAGGTTAGTTACGAGTTATCAAGGAACTATTAAAGGGATAGGATAATATTAGTAGGACTTCGGCTTCTAGCAAGCTGTGTGAAGGTGGTGTAAATGCAATTGGGAATCATCCTTGTCAGATTTTGTTGTTCATGATTGCCTCCTAACACTCTCATTGAAGACATAAATAAAACGATGAGTTTCAAAGCCAAAGTATTTTTTGCATTGTCAGGGTTTTCTCAAATTTTGGTTTCTCAACATCCATGATGAGTTTGATGTCTACATATACTTCAACACAGCCAGAATCCAAGGAGTCTTATTACTGCATACTAATTTACAAAAGCATAACTTGCCATACCAAATCATTTGAGATCAAAAGTTGTTACAGAAATAACAGCGGGAAATAGAAAAGAAGCACCTCATCAAAAAAAAGGATGCACGGAGAACACGTCCTAGCACGACTGAATATCGTCCGAACAGCCAACTCACTTTCACCAACATATTTACTGAGAAGTTCAGGGCCCTTGATAAACAACAAAAAATGTAAGAGAGCAATAGAAATCATTATTGGCAAACAAAAACTAGTGAAGTAGCAACAGGTCTCAACCTTAATATGAATGAAATTTGCTCCTGATTCGTTGGCAACCGCTTTGGCAATTAGAGTTTTTCCACAACCCGGAGGACCATAAAGCAAAATTCCCGTCTCTAAATCCATTTCCTGTAGTTAACCAATTAATCTCAAACCCCTAAACTTGGGATATTCAATTAGCATAGGAAAAGTGGATGAATTCTCAGCAAAATGTCTACATAGGAAAAAATTACAAGGAATGAAAGAGATGGTTACTGCATAAAAAGTGAAGGGATTAAGTTGAAGTGCCAAGAATCCCATACATATGCAGAGAAAAGTGAATTAACCTTGAAGGATCTAAGATTATGTCCATTCTTGCTTAGTAAAAAAATTTCTTGAGAAATTCAATTTTATTGAGTGATGAAACTTTTTGGGAAGCATTGCCCCTCAACTTAATGAAATTTCTTCTAGACATTAATACCCACCACAAAGTTTGATTAGAACATGCACCACAACATGTAAATATGCAAGCTGTGGCAAAATATATATTTGGGTGGATCCTGTTCATTTCAAATGCCAAAAAAAAAAAAAGTCACATCGCATTAAATTGTCTAGTCCTTATCTCAAAATCTATTAACAACACTAAATGATCAATTACTAAATGAAATTTAAAGGTAACAATCACCTCATAATCTTCAGGATACTTAATCCGCCTAACTATGTCACGGTCAAAAACTTCTCTCAGTAATTGAAGTCCACCAACGTCCTCCCACTTTACACTTGGGATTGCAGAAAATCCTTCTCTTCTAGATGAGGGTTGAACCATTTTAGCAGCTTTCTACATACAAGTCGCAGCATTGATGTGTTTAGCAACTAATTGAAATGATGAAAATGGGTTGGGGTGATCACATAGAGCACAATATCAGAAATCGAAAGGTAAGGAAGAAGGAACCAGAAACAGTCAGAAAGGAAAGGAAAATAGACTGAACTCTACAGACATGCTTTACCACGTTAACTATATGGAATTAACATTACAAGGAAGCAAAAAAGAGATGTTGCTAAAAGTTTCCAAGATGCCATAACCTATTTACACTACTAACATGACAGAAGAGATCCAATAAGATATTAAATTATATTCTAAAAACAAAGAAGCTACAGATTCCCGGGTAAAGAGAAACCAAAATCTAGCCATCAAAAAAGAAAAATGTATATCAGGCACAATGGTATCAAGACAAATAATCAAATGCAACATCTATGTCCATCCATGAACAAAAATAAAATTGAATTACACTTGGAATTTGAACGACATAACCAAGAAACAATAAATATTAATTATAGAACTACGCAAAGTATAAATTATAACTAAATAAAACAAAATCCAGTTTGATAAAGTTTGATAACAAAAGCAGGTGAATAGAGGTAGGAAAGAAGAGGCATAGAACGTCAATATACATTCACATTTTTCCATTTAGTTTGATAAAGTTTGATAACAAAAGCAGGTGAACAGAGATAGGAAAGAAAGGAAAAGGCATAGAACGTCAGTGTACATTCACAATATTTCATTTCCATTTAAAGCTTGCTTTCCATGTTACCTCAAAATCATCCATTGTGATGCTGAGCTTTTCTATTTCTTCTGGTGACCAAGGTTGTTTCCACCATCTTTCAATAGGCTCCCCTTTTACAGGTTCTGTACAAACCTCAGCCTTTCGTTGGCCTATTATCCGATTCATGGCTAGATTGCCAGCCTTTTTAGTAAGTGCTACCAAGTCAGCTCCAACAAACCCTGGAGTGGACTTAGCTATCTTCAGAAGATCAAAAGCACCTTCAACTTTAAGATTTCGAGTGAGGACGGACAAAATATCAACCCTTGCACTTTCGTCTGGAACACCGATATAAATCTCACGGTCAAACCGTCCAGGCCTCCTTAATGCAGGATCAATAGCATCAGGCCTATTTGTTGCTCCAATGACGAGTACATACCCTGGCCTACATTCCGAACTCTCGGCAGTACCACTTCTGGATATGGGTTTGACAATTCTCGATGACTCATCTATGCATGACATCAATTGTGTCACAATTCGTTGCTCCATTACCCTATTCGAAATTTCCCGTTTAGTAGCTATCGCATCAATCTCATCTATGAACACAATGGATGGGGCTGTCCTGTGGGCCTTAGAAAATAGATCTCTTATATTTTCTTCTGATGTGCCTGAAACATTCAGCAAATAAAGCATCTCAGCAAGCTTGAAAATTTTGTGAACAAGGGCAGGAACAAAACCAAGTCCATAATTGAACCCCCACACATAATAGAGAAAAACTGAAATTGGGCAAATTGTTGCACTAGAAGCATATAGGAGGATAAGATTACATAAAATTATACACATGGTTCTATGTCTACCATGTCATTACTGAGAGTAAAAACTCATGATAAAAAATTGTCATCAACAAAACAAGGGGGATACATACACATAATATGGAATTTGAGTTGAAGGGCAGAAACCTACAACAAGAAAAAATTTTACCTGAAACTCCAGACACCAATTCAGTAGCACATATCTTATAAAAGGGAAAACCGGCCTCATTGGCAATGGCATTGGCTAGCTTGGTTTTCCCACATCCAGGTGGCCCGTGCAACAAGATCCCTGACATCGGTTCCACTCCAAGGCTTCGTGGCAGATGGTGGTGATAATATGGCACAATCACCTCGTTTTCCAACTCCTCCAATACTTCACTCATCCCCCCCAAATCCTTAAACAGTGGTCCATTAGAGTTATTGTCCCGAATGTCATTACTTTTGTTATTGATAAAAGACAAACCATTACCTCCAGTTTTAGGTCTCTCGTTCATCAAATTTACCTCCTTGTCCTCGTTAGTCACTACCTCCATTTCCACAACCTCCATATTTTCTCCCTCTTTCCCCATTTTCTTTGTTTTTTCATTATAATTATCACGCAGCATCGACTTTATCAAATCAAACTTGGGCTCAGATTTATCCTCATAAATGGCATCCTCCGTCCCAGTATCTTCCTCTGATGAGTTGTTCGATGCCGATTCAGATTCCGAAGTGCTAGTGCTAGTGCTAGCAGCTGATGCTATCGAGGATGACGAGCCAATATCATTCTCAAAATCATCATTAATTCTCCCAGCCCTCATTTTATTATAATGCTTTTCTATGAGTCGCGTTTTCTCTTCATCTTCCTCAACTTTCTTTGGCCTCTTTCTTCTCAAAGGAATCCTTTCCTCATCGTATTCTTCATTATTACGATCATCCATATGTTCAAGTATTTGCTGAACCCCTTTAGTGAAAGGCTGGAGTTTGTGGCGTTCATACTCTCGGTAGGTGGAGCGAAGATATTCCACCAATTGATCGACAGAAGTGCGTTTCTTCCCGCTCAACTCGATGCGCCGACGGAGGAGCCGATCGAATCCTCCGCCTGCTGATGCCCGTGGTCTTTTTCTTACAAAATTCATCTTTCGTTTCTGTTTCGGAGTCATTGCTTTGACGGACACAACAAAATAAAGGATAAATGCAAATATTCTGGTCTAGGGTTTATAAGATGCAGAAAATTACTTTGATTAGAATTGGAAATTTGACGACAGGGTAGCTACAATAAAATCAATTCAATGAATCTCATGTGACTACGGTGTGGATGAGAAAATCTGACGGCACTTCGAAGGAAATAAGCAAACTTTATAGGCGGTGACAGTAGGGTTAGCCATGGCGGCGGGTTTTTCTTAATTTAGACTAGACCTGCGAGATTAACGAAACTGGACCGAACCGAAATAAATTTATTGGACCGTTAGTTTTGATTCTGCAATTTTTCAATTTTTTCGCCCACCCTATTAGAGTAAACTAGAAACTAAAAAAAAAAAAAAGGAATTGGACTAAAGAAAAAGGAAAATTTAAAAATTAGTTGTAAATTGCAATAGTAAGTTTATACTTATTTCGCATTTTTATCCTCAATTTTTTATTCTAACAAAAAAAAAAAAAAAGGAATTGGACTAAAGAAAAAGGAAAATTTAAAAATTAGTTGTAAATTGCAATAGTAAGTTTATACTTATTTCGCATTTTTATCCTCAATTTTTTATTCGGTACGACATCACCATTGTTTTTATAAATTAGTAGTCATCGTTCCATAACCATTTTTTTTTTTTTTTGGTTTTGACGTTAATTAGATATAGAAAAATAAAAAAAATATTGCTCAAAATCCAAACGTACAAATAAAAATAAATACAAAAACACCAAAAGATAAAAATATTAAAGGTAGAAATGTGAAGGAACTAACGTCGTTCATCAATCGATAGCTGCAACTTATCTTTAAGTAATAGTCATTGAACTAGGATTAGTTAAACTTGGTAATTTAATCATATAGCTTTTCGAACAATATCTTGTGTATATACACACACACATATATATGCCGTCTTATAGAGATGGACGCGTTTTCACGTCTGCTCGTGACTTCAGGGTATTCACGTTTGACATTGCTTCAATATCTTTTATATTCATAAGTTGGTAATGAAATTGATGCAAGGTAGTGTTATAATTAATGAAAATGTTTTAATTAAGGACAATGGTTCGCTTATATATTTTAATTTTATAGTCTCCTTTTGTAGTTAACTAATGGATTTTCTTCAAATCATAGTGCGAGTAATTCTTGCCGGATAATTAATGCATCTTTCGATAAAAAAAAAATCTCGGACTAGTCTCTATCCCACTATGAGATATGACAATCTCGAATAATAATTTCGCGCCAGATTAATCTAAATTTACATTTTAAGTACACATTAAAAAAAAAAAAACTGTAGATATTCAAAGAGAAATTGTTGGTTGAAATTTTTTCATCACAGCTAACTTGGTTTCAGTTTACCTCCAGTATGTAATAGAAAATAGCAGACAATATGTGTTCAAATATATAAAATACTCAGAGCAAAGTCACTTTTAAAGTTACTTATTTGCTTAAATACGATTTCGAAGCTTACTTTTCCTGCAAACAAAATTTATTGTGTTGAATACTCGATGAGACGAGTACAATACTATTATTACTGCACCTCTATGTTTCATCATAGATTCCATAGATTTTCATCTTAGAAGTGTTTAAAATGATGATGTGGATCAGGACCATCAGGAATCATTCGCTCGGGCCATGCTTGATGACTGGGACGAGCCTTTTCATGTTCAAATTGAGCCTCCAACGCTTCTCTGGCCGCCCTTATCGACTTGACGGGGCGAGTTACGACTACTGTAGTTGAAAGAAAGAGCAAAATAAGGCACATTAAGAACTTGAAGCTAGTCATTGTCCTGCTAAATTTCATTTGCTATTTACTCTTGGGTGATTTATGGATAAATGTTCTGGTATTTATATACCTCGGTGAAATGCTAATATTATTATTATATGCTTTTCTTTTTTAGAGGTTAGTGAAATGAAACGGAAGTCGATTCAAAAGGTACAACCTTTTGTCTTTTTAGTGAAGTGTATTCTCTTTTAACAAAATCTTACTTCATTATTAGAAGAAAATATCATGTGCTATGTATACCGATGACTTTTACAAATTATCGAGGTCTGATTGACATGTTGATAGTGAAGCATAATACTCTTTTAACATATTGTCACATCGTTAATAGAAGGTAACATCAATTGCTATATATATATATATGCAAGACTTGCGCGAACTACTATTTAGATCTTATGTCCGTGGAAGTGAAATATGGTTGGGTCATCTGAGGATGAATAATTCTTGGTGTACATAAAATTTGGCACAGAGGGGTGTTTACACCCTAACATGGTACATGTAGCATGCCCCTCTAAGGATATAAAACTCAACACTATCAAATCGATATGACATGTCAATATTAAAGTGCCTTCTTTTGGTAGTCTTTTTTTTTTTTTTATGTTTAATTTTTTTTTTTTTAATATTAGCCCGACTTTAAAAAAAATAGTTTAATCATGGATCCGCCCTTTTATAGATGGATCGTTACATGTTAAAGAACTTGATAATGTCGGATAGATTTGACATGTCATTACACTAAACAAGAAGTTGAAAAGGAATTAAGAATTAATCGACTTATACAATGAATTTGTACAAGTAAATTGACAATATGTGAAGTGTCAAGATTATTACCATTGATTTTAAAAATAGTTTTTCAAATCAATGTACTGAATGTTTGCCAATTCACACATTGTCAAATTAGTTATACAAATAACATGACTCGGGAACTAATTACTCACCTGTCAAGTTTAAGCATGAGCTGTCAATTAAACTAAATCCCAGTTCAAAGTTCCCTTGGACAAGTCATAATCAAGCATTTAATTACTCGTATGTCAGTGATTTGCTGGTTAATCTGGTGCTGCTTAACCATTGAAGGACCACACGATCCAAAAATCACAGCATGAAACGATAAATTTCTGAATAGATGCCGATGCAGAGATAGAAATTCATTGGATAGACAAAATGTAGTTGCTAATAAATTTCATTATGAGATTCAGCCATTTTTAAACCATATTAATTTAAGCAAAAAGGTACTTTATTACGATGAATAGTTTACTTTTTACTCCTTCACTTTCTTCATCCGAATGGCTCGCGGGTAATTCTAATGAACAAATGCTTTGCCATCCGAATGGTCATCAAATTAACCTTTTTATGGTAGTACTCACCTAAGTTTTCAATGATTATATAGTCACATAGAAAACTTTGATCTAAAATTTTTTGTCACTGTTAAATACCATCGTGAACCCAAATAACATAACTAATAGGCTATGCCATACAAGGTCGTTAATTTTACTTTAATAGTGACTAGTACTCCCTCCGTTTCATAAAGATGGGTTTTGTTTCTTTTTTCGTCTGTCCTAAATTATAGGTCACTTTCCTTATTGAATATATATATATAGTTTTCTAATATACTTTTTTATCAACAAATATAAACTAATATTATTTAAATCATTATTTAATGTAAGGGTGCGTTAAGAAAAATGTAATAAAAATTAATATTTTAAACTATATTAATTACATTTTCTTAATCTGTATAAAAACAAAAATAAGACTATCTTTATAGGACGAGATAGACCCGATTCTTGGGCAAGGTGAGTGAGGCACGTGTCTCAAGCCCAACAATAGAGACAATTTTAATTTTATTTTTTTAATGAATGCAAAAATTAGAGATGAAAGCCTTTCTTCTTCTCTTCTCTCGTCACAACAACTGAGTCGCCGAAAACGATACTCTTTTCAATGTAAAATATGAAGAACTTCTCTTTGTTCCTCCGTTGAATTTTACAATGGTTGATTACAGCGTGTTTCGATCCAGTTTCCTTGTTCTTGAAAATCCTAGCCCTTTCGTTGGGTTATGTAAGATTTATTCAATTATCTCTTTATTTTTTTTAGTTTAATTATTAACGAAATAAATTGAAATTGATACTCTGATGGTGTTGTAGATACTTGTGCCCGGAGCTATATCTTGAAGCAAATATGAAAATTCTCAATGCAAACGGCGTTAGACTTTTTCAATTCAACATAGAATGATCCAAGGTCCCATTTTAATTTCATACAGAAGTGTGCGCGCGCTAAACAAGTTGATTTGCTATAATCCAAGTTTTTCTATTGGATTTATAAGTATGATTTTGATTCTTTGAAATTGTGAGAATAAATAGACTAAAATGGCTCTAGTCGTGAGAATTTTGTAGGTAGTAGTGCATCAATTAAGATAAGATGGTAGTTCTAGGATTACTAGAAAAAAGAGAAGAGGAAAAATTGGTATGTCTATATGGAGATTGATAGAAATGCATTACACTTTAATGTCTTAAAGGCATCTCAACTTCATGATTCTTTTACTTTTTTCATAGCATATAGAGTAAGTATCCAAAGAATGCCCTAGATGGTCGGTTGTACCTTTCTGAGGTTAAATTAGGAAATTAAGTCATTATTACTACAAATTGCTTATTGATTAAAGTTCCCAAATCCTCACTAAATTATCATTTTGGGCGTTCTTTAGAATTTGTTTGCTAGTTAAGCTCTAAAATTGGGAATAAATTCTTTCTTAATCAATAGTAATATTTAGATTTTCACATTTAAGGCAATGCCATCTATCACCTAAAATTCTTGGCGAAAGCATTCCGGGTGGGAAGAATGCACAATTCTCGGAGGTTTGGAATTGGTTATTTTTTGAAGCCATTATATTTGATATAAACCAAAGCAAGGTTTCCTCTACCAATTTAGTTCATTCACTGATAATTGATCTGTGATTGTGAGGAAAAACATTTATGTGTATATATTACTAACTACTATGTGCTCTTTATTACAAGTAAAACTTTGGGTTCCGCCATTTCTAGTATAAAATAGTTCTAACAACAAAATTACTTAAATAAAAATCACCTGATTTTGTCATGTGCTCAAATTGGTGTAATTTTTTTGTGAATCATTGTTGATAATCAATTTTATTTTTATTTTTGTTTTTACTTTTTTTTTACTTTTTTTTTATTTTTTTTTTTTTTAGTGTAGCATTGTGAAATACCTTTTAACGTAATTAAAGTTTTTGCTATTAGTTAATGACAACTAAAAGCTCTTTATTTATTTATTTATTAAATCTAATATTGGGAGTTTGGATTGGATTACCTTCTCGGGTTTAATCCAATTCTACTTTTTTAGGGGGCCTAATTTATGTAGTTCACCTCAGGTTTCAAAAATCTCAGAACTGACATTGTACTTTTTAAGTTAATATTTTTAATCAAGTAACAATTAGTGTTGAGAGACTCTAATTCAATGACTTTAGTGATCGTTGCTAAAACTAATACATCATCAACTTGACAAGGAAATCTATGAACCAACATAAATTTTGCCCATGTGTTCAACCTCAATTTAAAAAAAAAAAAAAAATCATTTTTCCCTCATACATTTTATGGAATATGCCAATTTTTAACAACTTTTCAATCAAATATTTTATCATTTTTTATCAAAATTTATTAAAATCTAATTTTTAGCAAAACGAAAGGTTTAGTAAAAGATTTGGACTTGCCACACCAGACATGAGTGTAATATTTAGGAAAAAACTACGAGTACAGGGCTTGTTTTCATGGAATTTTTACAATGTTGCACCTGATTGGCGGCAAATCTTTTTTAACTAACTATCAATGAAAAATTGACAACTCCGTATCTGTAAAAATCCTGTGAAGTAATCCCTATAGTGTAGCATGACTCATTTAGAACTTGTACAACGTTTGACTCGTTCGATGTTAAATAATTGGTAGCCTGGACATTGGCCTCCATCTCCACTAAAATGTCTATCGTTGCCTTTTCAGTTTTGTCCTGCATATGATATGAAAATGGAGGATCCCAATAGATCCTTACTGAAAATCTGCACATTCTGCCAATTAGCCATGTAAAACAATAAAAAAAATAATGTGTTTTCACCTTTTTAGCTTTGTCTAAAAAATTTAAAATTTGTACTGTGACATTATATTTATATCATCAGTGCGTGAATTTTTTTTATTAATACGTGATTGGGAAACCTTTGTCGTTTATAATATGATAATAACTACCTCATTCAGCTTATGTTTGTTTTCCATTTTTTAAAACTTATTTTTTCTTAAAATTAATTTTAACGACATATTTTATATAATTCATAACTTTTATCAACTTTTCGACCGCGCATTTCATCAATATTTATAAAAGTTTACTAAAAATCTGATTTTCAACAAAATCAAACAAGAACTTTGATAAGTACATTTTATGCATTGATGTAGTCTGGTTATTTATATTGAAAAAATAAATAAAAAAGTATGAAACTATTTATTAGATTAAAAATAGATAAAAATAGAGTTGTAATAACTTATTATCTTGTAATCTAATAATATAAAAATCAATTAAATAAAGCAACAAATAAAAATACACTCCAAGGTTCAAGATCATTTAAGAAGAGTACAAAAAAAGATAAACTATTAAACACAATATAAACTCTAAAATATGGATCAAAAATTAATTTTTTAAAAAAATCATACAATAATATATATATATATATATATATATATATATATATATATATAGAAAAAAAATGTATGTAATATTTATAACCTGATTATCTTCAATAATTTTCAAGGAAAATATCTTGATTCTGATGATCCGACCACTTTGAAAAAAAAAAACTATATATATATATATATATATTGAAAAAAATGTATGTAATATTTATAACCTGATTATCTTCAATAATTTTCAAGGAAAATATCTTGATTCTGATGATCCAACCACTTTGAAAAAAAAAACTAGAAGTTTGTGTTCTTACGGAAGACTAAATTAAAAATACACTTTTTCTTTTTCTTATTGGTAATTTTTGTAAAATATTATTAAAATTATTTAGATTTAAATTTTAATTACCTATTAGGATTTGTGGTAAAAGAAAGAAGAAGTGTATGAAAACTGAAATTTTGGCGTTAAATAATTTTAGGGTCTATTATTCAAATATCTTATGCATATTTGTGCAATATGCCACCAAAAGAGAAATTAGGGATAACTGAATTTAATTTTGATTCTTATGACAGTACTAAGAGTCGAATAGAAGTGATAAATTCTTGATGCATAATCCCAAAGTTGATCCATTTAATAAAGAAATCGATACCGAACTTACCGATTCTATCTAGTTCTCATCCAATTTCAGAAAAAATACCCACCCCTATCGTTAAATAAATATATTTAGCACTACTTTTGATGAATTATGGTTTAGTCTCTTGTATATGTTGTTTGTCAAGTAAAACTTGATGAATGAAAGTTAATTAGGAAGGAAGGAACAAAAATTGGGGGAAAAGAAGATTTTCAAAGTTCAAGGACCAAATTGTAATTATTCAAAGTTGAAAGGAATAATGATTGAATATCATATGGAGTCAATTGGGAGAATTTGGAAGATAAAGGAAGAAAAACACGAAGAAAGGACTCAAGTGAGTAAAGAAGCAAGTTTAAGGACAAAAAATAATATAGTTAAAAGTACATAAGCTATGCGATCGCACTTAGGCTTAATTTTTAACATCAGATTGTAGTCTACTTGGCTGATGCGATTGCAATGTTGGAAGCCATGAGATTGCATGTCTTAATTTTCGCCCGACGCGCCACTTTCCTTTCATGACATTATTTCAGCCTCTTTAAGTGCTGTAGGTGTGCAAACATTAATGACACTTTCTCATATCATAAAATACGTACACATCTTACATTTAAAGGGAGGCCAATCTACCATAATTCAAAGATAAGAACCAATCTAGCACAGAATTGAAGGCAAGAAACGTTAAAAACTTGAAGGATCAAAACTTGAGATTAACAATAAAAAACAAGAAATATATTACACATCTCCTTCTTGCATTTATGTGATCATTTTTTTTTTTTAATTGATCTTGTATACCTTGTTAAATTGTTCTGGAGGATGGTGGCAGAGGTGGGTGTGGTGGTGCCGGCATTTTGGGGGTTTGGGTTGGGTTGGGTGGGGTGGGGTGGGTGGAGAAGATAATAGGGTTTTTTTTTGTTTTTGTTTTTGATTTAATTGTTTTATTTAAGTTTTTATTATATGGAAAACAATGTAAAGTTACAATTTTGCCCTTTAAAAATTAGTCAACAATTGGTCAGATTTTTTATTTTTGGTCAACTAACGGTCCAACTAACGGTTTCTATCAATTTGGACTTCGGGTGCGAGTTTTTTAAAGTTTTGGTACCGTTTGTGGTATAAATGAAAGGTTTGAGCAAAGTCTGCAATTAAATTAAAGATTTGGTACTGTGACTACAATTTTCCCAATAAAGAAACATAGAAATGGAAGGAAAGGGAAGTGAGTAAGCCGGCTCATTTCATTTTTTATTCGACATAGTCTAAGGATATTTTCTTTTCCGTTCTCCCATTCCTAACGAAGGAAGGAATGGAGCAAGGATACAAACGCCTCTTTTAGCTTATTCAGATGGTTTAGTTTTGCTAAGTTTGGAAAATCTAAAGAGCAACTAGCCACGAAGCTCATATAGGGTTTCCGACAAAGGGCATTTCATTCAATTTTACCCCAAAAAAGTAGGCAGTACGGATTCGATGGGCTCACATTTTGGTTCAACTTCAATATAACTTGTCTAACTATCAAACCCCTGCAATATTCTTGTGCAAAACTCCTAGATTATGGCTAGTGGGAAAAATAATAAAGTAAGGAATTGAAGAAAATGGAGTCCAAGATGACGGGGGTTAAAAGATTGCCAAGGAATTATTTTGGGGTCCACAGTTGGTTCGGGTTGATGGCATTGGATCCATATCCACTACGACCCAATGTGACTCGACTGAAATATAATAAGTTGGCTCTTGTCCAATTTGGCTCCATCACTCCATATGGAAATGATTCCATATGTAGAATTTTTACCTATATTCAGTTTAATCCAATTCTCACCATGTTTACCCTAGTTTTCATGGCATTTGAAAGTTACTCGTCATTATTTCTTTCTCAACAAAGTATAATTGCAATTTAACGCAAATATTTTCAGAATGTTACAGCCTTAACTTTCATCAGAGCTACATAACACAGCAAAAGCATTTTATTAGAGTTCGAAAAAATCAACCGTAGCAAAAAAGTTGCACTAAAACATGCAGATATTTCATGCTTTTAGCATATGAGTTCACTAGGTTCATACCAGCATAATAAAATGTCCCCATTTTCGAAGTTAATTCTCATAAGACTTCATGGGATCTTTAGGATCAATATCGGCTATAAGTGGGAGATCAACTGGTAGAGTCTCCAGACTTAGGCAGTTAGGCCTACTCCCGTTTGTCCGACAAACCATCTCTACAATTCAATACAGAAATGGAGATTATATTTTCTGAAGATCATAACAGGAGACCGGAAAATCCGTACTCTGAGAAGTGAGAACTGAAAATGAATCCAGGTTCAAAATCACAAAATAATAGTGGGAAAAGGCTCTGCCAATTATCTAAGACTCTTAATACTTGTTGGGATAAGATTTCCCCATTAATTTGCAATTTTCAACCCACTTGTATTTTGCTACAGTATGCAAGACAATGCAATGTCCTTTCACATGTTAGAAACATATAAATATACGTCCAACCATTGGAGGTCAAATGGGACAATTACGCCCTCGTTTTTTAACTCAATATGCATGCACGTCAAAACATAGAAGCAAATAAATGAAATTTGCATGTATGGTGGTTGGCTCCGATACCACAAGTAAAACGTTTTTACAAATAAATAATTGTGCACATCAATCACATCAACACGTGAACCCCACATTTGTTGAAAATGTGGAACAAAATAATGAGATATAATGGGGGCCAAACGGAGGAAAAGAGTTGGAAGTATTTGATGAATTCGATGAGAAAGTAGAGAAAATTAACAGACACGTCTGTCTGGTGGAAGAATAATGAAACGCGAGAGAATTATTATATGAAAGGAGTACCTATTTTCGAAATACCATTATTTATCTAGGAAATAATGCCAAATTATATGCTCTGCAAGACATTATTATATATATCAACATATTTGAAGTTTAAAATAATCATATGAATGAAATGAAAGTACCTTGTATAAGCTTTTTGCCAGCCAAGATTTTGCTGCATTTTAGTCCAAAGATCCACAGCCGGAATTCCACATTCTGCAGCAACTGCAAGGCAGGCTTTGGCATACCTGCCAGCAGCCTCATTTGTCCTCTGAGGTGGACCTGATTCGTTCTCGACAAATGGATTCTTTCATTTTCTCTGACTAAGCATATGTTTGGCAAATGTATATAAACCGTTTATAAATGGTCAATAAATGATCAAATCAATTTTTATCCACATATTTTATTGGACCCACAAATACTGTCCACTTATTCGCCACTAATTTCTATCTAATTATAAACAAAACCGATTATAAACACATCTTAAAAAAGCTTTAAACTTCAATGCTAACCGATAACTGCACACTGAACATGTATGAATTAACAATCTAAAAAACTTCAAACTCTTAGAATTAATATGAATAACTGCACAGGGAAGAAATTTACTGAAGGCGTCCATCTTCATCAATTGGAGGCGTGATGAGAAGAATACAAATGGAATGCCATCGTTTCTGAATGTCACCAAAATAGAAACTAAATAAGAAAAAGCATCACATCAGTAGCAAAGTGAACTCAATTTAACGAATTAGCGTATTTTCCTATAGGCATTAGGTCGTGAAAATGCTCCAAATTGAAAATTTTAAATAGTCCATTCAATCACGGATGTTTAGTTAGGATAAAAATCATTAACCAGTTCATAAAATCTATTGAGTATCGGAATTTCCAGCCGTGAAGAGTGTAATAATAATTTATTGTTATCGAGGGGAGCAAAAATCTTGAACCATCGAACAAAAGAAACTAGGCACGGTGGGAAAAAATCCAGCTTATCAAACTACACATATGAGCAGGTTACCTGATATAAAAGCAAAGTTACCTGGTATGAATCCTTCTCTAACAGAAAGGCATGATACCAATCGAAATTGAGTTTTCACATGAAATCCACGAGAGTAAAGTCAATTACGGTATTGGATTTTAAAAGGAAATAATTGATGAGCATCATGCCAGTGGACTGAATTTGGGATTACAAAATGGATGTTTCAAGGGTCAAATCCATCTACTTTCTGTCCTATGACTTGATATTATCCTAAACCAACCAAACCACTATTTAGTTTGTTGTTTGCACTCGGTGTAAATTTGTTGAGATGCTACATGTACACCTTTGTTTACACTCTTGTTTACAGAATGTTAAATTGACAATTTTCCATTGGCTGTTGCACAAAAAACAAAATGTCACCAGTTAATGAGAAATTGCCAACTCAGCATTATGTAAACAAGGGTGTAAACAAAAGTGTACAAATAGCTTTACATAAGTTATCATTTTGTAGTGTTGAATTCATAGTATATAACATGTCTTCATCCCATACAACCAACTATATAATCTTCTAGATTTTACGCTACATTATATGGATATACATATAAGCAGTAACACGAGGAAATATGAAGATAGTGAGTGGATGAATATTAAGTACCGAACTAAGGTAAACAAGGGGGAGGAGAAAAGACAACTTAAAATAAATTTAGTGACAATCCTTGAGTTATTATTATTTTTGCATAACCAATATTTCCATTCTTGGCTATTGTCATGTAATACGCCTAGGGATGGTAAAAAAATCCGACAAACCTGATACTCGTGGGACCCGCCCCGAACGGGGCGGGGATTACCCGCTTAATCAGGTATTCGGGGCGGTTCAGGTAGCAGGTGTCCCGCCCTGCCCCATTTAATACATTTTTTTTTTAGAATTCAATACTTTAAATGAAAATTTTCACAAAAATTCATTAGTTCTAAAAGAAAATGACTACTAAAATTATCTAAAAAATATGAGAAACAATACAAACCTTAATTTATCAAATATATTTGAATAATTTAACTTTTAAAAATAAGTAAAAATTAAAAAATATATTATTGTCTTTTTCTAATGAATGGGGGGCAATAAAATGAATTATCAAAAATTTAAATTAATTAATTAATTAATTAAACGGGGTAGTGAACGAAGCAAGGGCCTCGCCCCGCCCCCCGACCTGCCCCGTCCAGCCCCACCTTAAATGGGTAGCAAGCCGGGGACGGGATGGGGAATTGCTTGGCGGGGTGAGGGGTCGGGGAGGTTGTCCCGACCCTGCCACGCCCTATTGCCATCCCCAAATACGCCATAGTAATTTTCTTTATAAGGATAAGGATCATAATTTACCCTTCTAGCTTGGTTCATCTTCTACCATTATTGAAGGACATATCAGTAGCACGATAAGCACACATTCAGAAAAGCTATTTGAGGCTAACGACTAGAGGCTTTCTTTAAACATCTCGAAGCACTAACATTTCAAGACTCGCACCTCGATATAACGAGGCTTATGCCTAAAAGATAAACCTCAGGCCAGCTAAGGTGTGCACCGTTTGTCTTCTCTTTTTTGAAGTTTTAGGTGTTGTCCCCAAATTTTAGTGCTATTTTTTTCACTTCCCAGAGAGTTTTCGGTTTTACATTTTTCTTTCTAAGGAGAAGGGATCATTGCAAGTGGAGGATATTGAGAAAGAAGAGGAAAAATGAATCAACTGTGTAAATGATTCTCATCAAGATCCCCTCAAAAGCTTACACTCTTCTTCAATAAACAGTATGCATTTTTTGCAGTAGAGATCATAAATTGTGTGAAGTGCAATGCAACAATGCAAAAAAAAAAAAACACAGCAAGGCCTCACACTATCAGAAAGCAAAGGCTAATTCTAATGAAAATAGGGCACTCGGCTAATTCTAATGAAAATAGGGCACTCCATGCATTGTACAATTTGACAGCAAATGAATTGAAAAAATATGGTTGTGGCAAACATTAATAGCGACTACTGGGCCTCTTGGATACTTGATAGTTTCATGACACTTTTCTTGCACGAAACTACTAAGGCCCACCAGTGCTATAGGACCCAACTGCATCACAAACTTTGCCCATTTCATCATACTAGAGAGCACGCGTGAAAAATAATATAAATAAATAAATAAAATGGGACATTCATGAATTGATTAAATCAAATCTTCAGAATGAAATCAAATCATACCAGCAAAATAAGATCAACCAGGGATAGTAAGGAGCCCATTTGGCAAAGCTTTAGTTTCTTTACGAGATTTTTTTTAAGTTACATTTTACCAGCTTTCTATAAAAAGCTCTTGTACCGTACAAAATTTTCTTAAAAAATTATTCAAACATATATAAAAACAGTTTTTTGATCTCAAAAGAAGCATTAGCTTTTCAAAAATCCTACCAAGCGGCCTTTAAAATTTTTAACAAGAAATTTACCTATTTTCCCCTATAGGTACACCTAAAGTAATATGCTATTCGTAATCGACAACTATAATATCCGTCCAACGTGACATCTAACTTGTGATTATTTCATTATTAATATGAAAATCCATTTGATTGTTTCTTTTTAATTATTATAATCATGACATAGGATGTAACGTACGACGATTATTGCAGCTACTTTATGAATAGCATTATTCGCACACTTAATAGGAAAAAAAAAATCAACAATGCAGGCGCGGAGTGGGTGGGGGTAAGCATGTACACGTATGGGGGTTTAGCTACCTTAAGAAAGGTGATAATGGCGTTGAGATTCTTCCCGTATTCGTCAACAGGCACGTGTTGGAAGCCACTGCATCTGGCTGGAAGGCAAGCGTCATTTGCGCCGAAGAACTCCGTCATTGCCATCGGATCCCCGTCACTCTCCGGTGGCCGAAACACTTTCTCTTGTTGGAAAATTATTCAATTTGTCATGTGGGCTGACATATGAAATTAATTGTGTATAAAAGGCTATCTTAAAGTTATGCCCAGAATTGAAGTGATCTGATAAATAATTAAATAATTGGGCTTTGGCATCTAAATAAAGTGTGGGCCGGACTATATGTGTAGAAACCGGATCCATTAGGG